>JARQOC010000005.1:359349033-359404827 GCA_033576535.1 Allobates femoralis | reverse complement strand
TGTGCACACATAGTCGGTTTATGTGAGCGGATCTGCCCGCGGTTGAGTGGTTTCCCAGCGGTTTAGCAGCATACAGCATGTCAATTCTTCTCAGCGGTTTTTGATCGGCTCCATGAACAAAATCCTCCATAGAAAACCGCCGGAAAAACCGCTGGAAAAACCGACTGAAAAACGCTGTGCACACGCTGAAAAAAACCGCCGGAAAACCGCCGGAAAACAGCTGGAGACTTCAGAGCTCAGAACTGATAATTTCCAGCGGTTTACTGATGGCTTGAACACCACTAAACCTTCCTGTGGGCACATACCCTAATGGTACCTTTACACGCCGCCACAACAGGATGGATACAACCCGCTACAGGCTACAAATGTAGCTTGTCGAGCCAATATCGCCCGTAGTAGCGGCGTCTGAAGACGGGACGACACAGCCGGCTACAGATACCTCTGTATCCGTACACTGCCCATAAACATATGGCAACATCGCCGATTGTAGCGAGCTGTATCGGCGTGTAAAGAAGCTACAGAAGGGAACTCTGGACACCCGGCGATGTAGCTGCAATGTGGCTAAGGCGTCACCCATGCTGCGTGATACCGCGCCCCTTCAGCGATCATTGGTGGAAGATGCTGCGTTACGATTGGCCCTTGCCTCACAGCCCTCCATCTTGGATGAGCTGTCCCTTCAGCACTACACATACGCGCCGTATGCACGATCAGATAGTAGTACAATTACGCGGACACACACTTGAACGTAAAATCATAAATGGCCCATGATGTACATACAGTGTGCACATCATATCAACATGAAAACGAATAATGCGGGACACAGCGCACAAGTGTGTGTTACGTACCGCTCTGGCTTATTGCACAGCAGCTGCCGTAGAAGTGTTCCGGGTCTGGCAGTGCGCGCAGCGCGCACACAGATGCACACAATCCCATACCACATCGGAGGAGATTACCCATTAGACAGATCAGAGCCGTGTTGTACGGACTGCACTGTGTGTCTTCTGCAGTAGGGGCCGCATAAGTGTGTCGGCCGTGTCACTGCGTGTTGGCCTACTTATAAAGGTGCGTCACCCCCACAGCGGTCGTAATGACGTCATGACGTTGGTTTCATTTTCACTCTGCCTGCAAGGTGCCAGCCCCGCCTCTGCACACACCATAGCAGTCATGGCAGCCGTGCACCGCGCCGCAACATGGGGGATGGCGGAGCTGATCATCCTCATTGATCATTGTGACCGTCGGGACTATTGGGGCCACCATCACCACCGCCACCCCAGGCTGCGCAATCGGTGCACCGTGCGGCGGATCCAGCGGGCCCTGCTCTGCAAACTGGGGGTACAGAGGACAGTAAAAGCGATCCAAAAAAAGATCGCTGACTTGAAGCACAAATGCCCAGGTCGCATACTGGACATCCGTGCCAGGATTGGCAGGCTGCGTGGTGAGTAATTGTTGCCCCAAAACACACACCGCCACATGTGCATGTCCCACAATACACAAAAAATGATGGAAACATATGACAAGGGACAGTGTGGCCTACACAATCAAACACATCTTCACAGTGTTGTGCTCATCCAGTCAGCCCTAAAAATGGCTCACACGCACAGTACATGCATACAACATGAGTGTATGCATCCAGCATCACCTGGTTGATGCTAAGTAAGGCTGGGGTCACACACACAGATATCTGCCCACATATTGTTTGCACATCTCTGTTTGCAGTCAAATCATGGTCACATGTTGACATTTGGAGACAGCCTCAAAATGGAACAATGTGTCCATGCTTTCACTGCAACCAGAGATCTGTCAACAATATCTGGCCACATATCTGTGTGTGTGTGACCCCAGCCATAGCCGTCAAATAAATACCCACACAAGCTCTTTGTAGGACAACAATGTGTAGGCATGAACTTATTACGTCTTTTATGTTCAAATTTCAAACTAGATGCTGAATCCTCATCAGAAGAAGGGCCCCATGCCCCACCCCCAGGTGGCCCATCAAGAACCCCACCACATCAGCCTCAAGTGGCACCCTTGTCCCCAGGGTCAACACCTTCCCCCGGGCCTCAGGAACCAGACGTCCCGTCACCCACCGGGACAGAGGACGTGGAGGACCAGTCCGCACCTGGCAGCCCGCTGGAGTGTGACCAGCTGTCCCCATCTGCCTGGCTGCTGGAGGAACACATCAACTCCCCACAGGAGGGCGAGGAGCAGCAAGTACCTGGCGGCCCAGAGGAGTCTTTGCCCCGTAGCCCAGGACCACTATTACCCCTGAACCACATAATGTGGCCACGGAGCCCCAGCCCGGGAGTAACACCACCTCCCACTGTCTCCAGCTCAGTGGCGAGTCCTGGGGTGACTATGTCCCCACACACAGTGACTATGGTGGTAAGTATGTTATTTTGCCACACACACCCTGCACACTGTTGCTTCAATTTCATCTGGGGCCAAACAATTTATGTAAACAAAGTAAACCATGTTGGTTCTCCCTTTTTCCAGATGGTGAACGTGCGGGCTCATATGGATGGAGCTTGACCCCATCTCCCTCCCCGTCTGATGGTGAACTGGATTTGGAGGAACAGGGTAAGTGGATGGTTGCGGCCAGTCATGACTAACCATCAGCAGTGACGAGTGTGTACTAAAGTTTGTGTTTACTCCCAATACAGGTGCCCCTACCATGGAGGAATTCATCCAGGCCCATCAGGCATTTGTGGCCCGTTTGACCACGGCTCTACAGCGTGGCCTGCAGGACCTTGGCCGCCTGGCTCAAATGCTGGCGGACCTACACCCCAACCATGGTTCACACCCATGAATTCGAGGGATGCATTGTATCCTGGCCAAACATGGCCCCACAAACAGTTGTCCTTGTTGGACCCTAAAATGTTCACACGTTGGCTTGTTGCCTTGCAAAAGTGAAAATATTGGTTTTTTTTTTTTTTTTTTTGGCCCCCGTTGGGCTCTTTTCTTATAGTGTCCCACATTGGGACCATCACAAGTGTGGACTGGCTAGCCCCATCTGGCCTACAATCCCTATACTGTCCCACATTGGGACCATCACAAGTGTGGACTGGGTAGCCCCATCTGGCCTACAATCGCTATACTGTCCCACATTGGGACCATCACAAGTGTGGACTGGCTAGCCCCATCTGGCCTAAGCCTTCCTTGTATGATGGCAAATGTCTGTGACACATGTATGTTTACAATACAATGCTGTTCTAACTTTGTTATACGCTCCTTCATGTGACCTTACTAATATTTGGTGACCAAACCTCACCATAACCTAACTATGTGAGGCACATCACAACATCCCTTTGTGAATGTGCTAAGACATTCCAAATGAACCGATGGTGATCCTGCTGAGCGAGCACTGGCCCATATTGTGTGGCTTGGGGAAACCTATTATTGGCCACAATTACATTCACCCCCAAAAACCCACACAATCCTTATTCTGAAATGAATACACAATTGTGTTACTAAATAAAATTTATTCCAGGCTGGAATTTAAAATAAATTTCAAAGAATAGAATTTAAATGGAAAAAAAAATTAACAAAAACAACCAGTAATTTTGGCCAAAAATCAAGCAACAAAATATACATATAAAACACAATTCCTGAAATTATAAAGTCCAGACTGCCAATTCTGTGCATTGGCTACTAGTGTCCAAATTACTCCTCTTCTGTCGGCTCTGACAATGCCGCATCCCCCCTCCTCTGAGGGCAGCCCCGACCTGCCCCAGAACGTCTGGTTGAACGACGATGTGTTAAGGGGGATGGGGTGACTGTGGCGGGGCCGGTCTTCTCACGGGCCGAGATGGGGCAGCTGGTGAAAGGGGCCACAAGGTGTGTTGCATGGGGGAGGGGACGTGGCAGCCCCATTGAAGGGCCCCATCATCGGCAGCATCAGCGGCATTGTGGAACACCCTCAGAAGGATCTTCTTCTGGAGCGGCTCCATCCCTCGCATTCTGTTGCTCATGTAGAGGGCGTCGGGGTCCATGTGGGTCCGTTGTTCATCCAACAACACGCGTCGGGCCCAGGTCGCCAGCTCCGTCTCAGGTGGTGCAGGACGTCGGCGGCGACGGATCCCGGAGCTGGGACCTGGGCCTGGACCCACATCACTCGCCGCGCCCTCCTGCTCAGCCCCAGATGTCATGGGCTGAGCATCATCAGCAACAGAATCCTCGGCAATGGAGCCGTCCTCTTCTGGGGCCTGTGGGTGGGGAAAAAATAAAAAAAAAACCATTAGTGGAGGCTATATCAACTGTATACATTCACAACAGGACTCTATATACCACTCCCACACACACCAAGGCCAACTAGCAGAATGGAAAATGAGGAATAACACAGTAAAGCAAATAAGGTTCAAGACCCCAACACCAGTGGTTCTCCTGTACACTCACCTCGACCATTCCAGGAGCTCAGCTAAATACATAATTAGTTGTTTGTCACGTAGCCGTAAGCCAATATTAGGACATGTCACCACAACACCTTGATACTGGGGGCTGTGCTGGCCAATGACACATATTGGGCACCTTCCCATTAGGAGTCCTTTATGGTGAGAATCCACCCCTCACTCAATTACCTTTAACCCACTGGCAACAAAGCCAACACACATGTGAGACAGCACCATTTACTACATGGTACTATGTGGCTGTTTGAGAACAAACCACCTGCTATCTTGAAACCCTTAAATAACTAACCTAAACATACCAAGATGTTGTGGAAGAAGCAACATTGCAATACGGCTGGAAGCATAGAATAGAAAAGTCTGGTAAGTCATGGAAGAAGGGCAGATAGATTGACACCCCAAGGTGTGCCGCAGCAAGGAGGTAAATATGGCAACACATTTGGTGTGAAGGATTTATAGAAGCACACATGTGAAGGAAACATTGTGGGCCACCACTGTCACACAATTACCCACCTCCTGTGGCGCAGGTGGTGATGCAGCCGGGCCTACATGGGACGCAGCAACGGGGCAGTTGGTGGTCGTTCGATGCGGGCGAACCTCGCCCAGGATGAAGGTGAACAGGGGATAGTACCATAGGGTAGGTGATGGTACCTCCTCTGCTCCAGCCCCTGAGCGACGACGCTGGTACAGAATGTGAGCCCGCATGAACGCCGACCTCATGTTTTTGATCTTAAGTGCCACCATAGGCTGGTCCCACGTCTTGCCTACCCTTGGCTCCAAGCGATTTGCCAGAGCCACAAGACTCCTGTAGGCCTCGGCCCTCGCTGCCCGATTTTTATATTCGGGCAGCGAGCTGCGCCACAAACATTCGTGCCGCTGATACTCCGTGAGAAGCTGGGTTTCCAATTCCACAGTACCCGTCGGCATCTGCCGATGAAAAAAAAAACAAAAAAAACACAGTCACAACACAAGGCATACCGACATTTCAAAACTTGCCACAATCATACACATAATCATTAACTTTCTACAGTGATCATCTATGCAGCTATTTTGTGGAGTGAAACTGGGCATGAGTGGGGCATTTTCTCAATCTCAGACCGCTACTAACTCAAACACATGTATGCAGCCAATATCAAGCACTGGATATCGGTGTCCACCTACAGATGTTTCAAACATGATTTCTGTCCCCAATGTACCTATTGCAACACACCTTGACACGGTGTGTGCGTACATACCTGTAGAGGGCAACATGTGACCTAACACGTTGTGTGCTAACTAGTACCTGGCCAGTGTCCACAATGGTAAGGGGTCACTATATCACAAAGGCGGCCTGGGTGTGTGCCAACACTGCACATACTACATGTAATGTGCACCCAGATGATCATGTAGGTGTTCCTCCAGACGTGGAAGTTCCTTTTTAACACATGTACCCAACATCCCTGGAATGTCCGCCACAATTCTACCACCCCTGAAATGTTGATGTGAAGTACCAGCCAAAGAAATAACAGCGTGCTCTTTTACCATTGCCACAAAGCAGAAGGTGCAATACATACTTAAACTACATAAGTAGAGGCACTACGTGGCTACTGGGCGACACAGAATAAGGTTCACATATTGAATATTACGTGCTAAATATTTGCATGCCGCTTCAAACATGGCCATACACACATCGCCTAAGCTGCCTGTGCCAGAACCAGCTGCGTTCATTACATTTTCTTACAAACCGCTAAAGAGGCTTACCGTCAGAGCAACAGAAGTCAAACAGGACACTAGTAGCTCAATGCACATCGACGTCTGGACACGGAGCAGTGGCCATTGACCTGCCTTTATAGTCCGGGACACCAATCACAGCGGACACAATAATGCACATCCTGAAGGGGCACCTGGGTGCGGATTTGCCTTCCGCTAATTGGTGGAGATCGCTGAATCGTGATAGGTTGGCGGCCCTTTAAAAGTTGCCCATCCCGCCAAACATTACGCTTGCTGGCCAGACCCATTAGGTAAGTTTTTGTGGACACACATGGAATTGGCGCAGGGTGGGGTGCATATGTTGATGTTCTTGGAGAGCGCCGGAGACTGGTGTAGCGGCCGATATAGGGGTTTGTATTGTAGGGGACGACATATAGTGTAGTGTGTGGGTTAGGATACGGCATTTTGTGTGGCCCTTGACACTTTTGTTCAGATACATTGCTGTGTTTGTTTGCAGACAACATACAGGAGAATGGATGCATGACTGTAGACGGAACTGTGTCACTCATGTCGACTGGATCGATTTCTGCATACTGGTTGTGGCCAATGGAGACTGTGTCCAACGGGAATGGGATGACACAGGGCTTTGAGGTGTTGGGCGCCAGACATGGCATACATGTGTATGTAAAATGACACCTTCAAAAACCAATTACACCATGGGTAACCATCCGCAGTCATGTGCAATGTTGTTTGGTTCATGTAGCCTTCCTCAACCTTCCATATCGGGGTACGTCACATTCGTTATTCTTCTCATTTTTACTGTAATCAATAGACATTATGGGCTGTGTAATGGATTATGGGACCTGTTTGACCAACATTATTGGTGACACATGTCCCTTTCTAACTCACCTAGGTGCAGATGTGTGAATTTTGGGAGCTCCCATTGACGTTGATGTAGAGGAGGCCACTCTCAATCGCCGTGTGCCATGTTGTTTGGGGTGACTACTGGGTGTTTGCCGTCCTTGCTTCAGGGTTGTGTTTTGGGCCCACACAAGAGATCCCATCATCTTGGCTATAGTGTGTAATCTAAAAGAGGTGTGGCTTGCTGAACCTGCTGACTTGCCCACATTTTGGTCTATGTACTCATGTTGTGTATTCTCATCTACAGGTGCTGATATTGAGGATGCAGAATATCCATGACCGCAATGTTATCGTGGCTCTTGCGTTGGTGGAAGAGCAAATGTGGTATCAGGATCGGTATGAAAGGTTGATGAGGCGCAGACAGCGGCGGATGTGGACCCGTGATTGGCTTCTGAGGCGGGAAACCCGGGGCCACATGCAGCTGTTGCGGGAGCTGGAGCTTAACTGTCCTGATGATTACCGAAACTATCTCCGTATGCCCGAGGACTGTTTCACCTTCCTATTGGAGCGTGTAGGGCCAATGATAGCGCGTCAGGACACTATAATGCGACCATCAGTATCAGCTGCTGAGCGGTTGGCGATCACTTTGCGGTTCCTGGCTACAGGGCAGTCCATGACATCCCTCACATACGTGTCACGTGTCTCCCTGCCCCTGCTGAGCCGCCTGATCCCTGAAACGTGTTGGGCCATCTGGAGAGCTCTGCAGCCAGCCTACATGAAAATGCCATTAACCGCTGCAGAATGGCTGGAAGTGGCCCAAGGGTTTGAAACCCGGTGGAACTTCCCCAACTGTGGCGGGGCATTGGATGGTAAGCACGTGAGGATTACCAAACCTGCCCACTCTGGCTCTTTGTATTACAATTACAAAGGGTATTGTAGTATAATCCTCATGGCTGTAGTAGATGCCAACTATGAGTTCCTCTACGTGGATGTTGGAATGCCTGGTCGCAACTCAGATGGGGGGGTGTTTGCCCTAAGCTCCTTGGCAACACTACTAGGGAATGGTGGGCTAAACTTACCCTCAAATGAGCACACGACCGAACATCTCAACTTTGCGTTTGTGGCGGATGAAGCATTCCCACTTCAGGAGCACCTACTGCGGCCATATCCCCAGAGGGCCCTTACTTCTGCGAGACGCATTTTCAACTACCGGCTATCCCGGGCCCGCCGTGTAGTTGAAAATGCGTTTGGGATAATGGCCAATAGATTCCGGATTTTTCATACACCTATACATATGAAACCGGAGTCTATTGAGGCGGTAGTGGTGGCCTGCTGTGTGCTACATAACTTCCTGCGTCGTAGGGATAGGGCATCATACACGCCAGGAGGTTATGTAGATAATGCAGACGCTACAACAGGGGAGCTCCGTCCAGGGTCTTGGCGTGATGAGGCCCATGTGATTGTGCCACTCCAGCCGCAGAGCCATGGCCGCACTCGGCAGGAGGCCAGGGACAGTAGAGAAGCTTACTGCTCCTACTTCAATGGGTCTGGTGCAGTGAGCTGGCAGGACCAGGCCATATAATGTGGCTGGCTCTGGGAGTTGCTTTTTGTGTTTTCAATGGAGGTGACAGCAGGTTAGCTGCACCCCTTTAATGTTTGGTTGACCTTTTCCATTCTCTTTGTTTGCATTATGTGCATGAGTTTTCATTATGTAGTTATTTAGTTAGTTAGTTTAGGTTATTTTAGTATTTTTTCCATCCACAGTTTGCAATGTGTGGTGATTTGCTTATCCATTGAATTTCCCTGATGAATGTCACCTGCTCTTGAATTCGACAATGTTTTTACTTTATGTATATTTTGTTTGCACAAGACAAGGTCAAGATTCATGCAATATATTAAACCTTTTTCTGTTGGATCCAACATCATCTGTGTGAGCCTGATTACTTGGTGGAGGAGGGCAATGTGATGCAGGGTTGGGTGGGGGCCTGGGATGTCATAGCCACCTATTGGCTGGGATTGTGCACACAATATGTGTGGGTAGCCATGTTTTTGTGAAAGTCTTTTGCCCAACAGTGTTTGTGGCCATTGTGCGTACATGATCCTTTATTTTGTTGTAGGCAGAGGGTCCCCTGCACACAGCACATTGATGCAGGACATGTTCTTGTCAGGTGTTTGCTAATACACTGTCACACAGATCTTTGACTTGGTGCCTTGGAAGCTGTTCCACTACATTCACATCTGTCAGCACATATATTAAACCCCATTCAGCCTGTATACATACACATACTTCGCCACAGTTGTCACAGATTTTTGACAGAAAACGCACATACTGTCTTTTGTAAGACGCTAATGTGTGGCACACAAACGCACCTCAGTTCAATCTGCACACGCGGCTGTCACAAGCGCTGATCGTGCGTGACACGGCAAACACTTGTACTACGCACACATAGCCCCGGACCGCTACTTTAATACACACGGGATATGTGACTGGCCACCGCTCTAGCGTGACCCATTACCATCGATTTGGATGCATTCGCCAGGCTCCGCCATGTCACAAGCGCTTATTCCGTGCCACACTCCGTTCACTAGTACGGCACGTCTCGGCCATCCGCCCTTTCCGTCGTGCCCAATCACAACTCCGTAGTGTTGGCCAATGGTTGTGGTTTGGGCGCGGCGTACAGGTCTGTGGCACGCCTATTTGTTTTACGTCCTGCCTTTGTTGCTCCCAGATCACTCTGTGGTGGCTGTGTGTAAAGCTGGTACGCTGAGCTACAGACGGCTACTTGCGACACCCGGCGATGTATGTAGCTGTAGATGTAGCGTAGCGTAGCGCACCTTGTGGCGGCGTGTATAGAGGGTGCGGTTCCCGTTGGTAACCGTTCGGCCGTGCTCGTGCACGTCAAGTTGCCGTTGGTATCCATCCTGTTGTGGCGGCGTGTAAAGGTACCATAAGGGAGACCTCAGGCCCTTCATAAGGTCAATGACCTTGTCCTCCACAGTAAAGACCCTGGGCGCTTTAGAGGAGGAGGTGGTGGTGGTGTCAGGGATTTCTGGTGGTGGTGTCAGGGATTTCGTGAAGGGTAGAAGAGTTAGGGTGCCTTCACATTTACATTTTGAATGCAGGGCACCGAACACAGCAATACGCTTGCGCACATGCATTCCTATGTTTAACATGGGTACGCCTGTGCCTGTGTATGGCTGCGTTTGGCCACATTTGCGTTCGGATGCGCATAATTTATACGCCCTCCGACTGGACTCCAAACGCATCATGTTGCATTTTTTGTGCGTTCGCGGGTGCTTGTTTTATCTGCAAGCGCCCGCAAGCACACAAACAATACATTGAAGTCAGTGAATCCGCAGTGTCCTCCGCATGACAGCGCAGGAGACCGCTGCGGATCTCATTGAAATCTCTCCCGGTGGCCACCGGGAGATCAGCTAGAGCCGCCGCTGATCTCCCACCTGTGTCGGCGCAGGAGATTTGAAGACACAGCTGTTTAAATCTCCGACACCGAATAGGTGATGTCGGCATGGGAGTTTTGAAACCGCGATCAACTGTTTCTTATCTCCTGCACCGATATCACCTATTCAGTGTTGGCACGAGAGATTTAAACAGCTGTTAGATCAGCTGTTACTTCAAATCTCCCGCGTCGCCACCGGTGGGAGATCAATTGTGGCTGGGATGAGGAGATCTCTGCCGCTGATCTCCTCCTCCCGGCCACCCCTGAGACAGCTGATTGGCTGGCCGGGGTGCATAGTAATGAGAACGCATGCGGAGATTCTCCGCTGCGTTCACATTAATATGGCTGCATTTGCACTGCGTATGCATCTGCATGCCATAAGTATGCAGACACATACGCAAGTTTGAAGGCAGCGTTAGATAGATAGCTAGTTATCTCTTATTTCAGAGGGTAGGAGAATCTCCATACTTAACCAAGACCTTGCAAAGGTACTATTTTTTGAGTGGGCTTCCCAACCTGTTTCTGAGGTGATGTCCATGGCTCTAGTATTATTTAGCTTTTATCCCTCCAGAATGTTTCCACCAACTGAAAGTTCATCTTGTTACCGTGGGAGGGACTGCATGGTATCCAGGTTGGGAAAAAACCTTCTCTCCCTGCATTAACACACCAGGAACAGCCACGGTGTGGAGGATAATAACTCTAGAAATCTCATGAGAATTCTTCTCGGGATTCCACAATTCCATGTGAGAAAACCAACCTCTACTGTGGGGAGAGATATATAATCTCATCTCAAAGAGCTGATCATACACCTCAGGAAGGTTTTTAATGTCAATGGAATCAAGGATTCCGAGCCAGTATCCCATGTGGTAATTGCCCAGCCTCAATGCTTAGCAGCTGAGATCTGACAAGTGCAGGCAGTATTGGTGGGTTTAGGCCCACGTCACACACACAGATATTTGTGCAGATATTGTTCGCAGATCTCTGGTTGCAGTGAAATCATGGATGCATTGTTCCATTTTGTGGCTGTATATAAATGGATTAATGTGTCCATGATTTCACTGCAACCAGAGATTGGTTCACATATTGAACAGATAAATTGGTGTGTGTAAACCCACCATATCAGTTTAGAATGGCTGTTGACATCTTGAGTTCCTGGAACCCATACTTATCAGCAATCTGAGGTCTGTAATGGTGGGTTTACACGCCGCGATATCGGCGTCCAACTCCGACCCAACTCCGACAAAAAGTCACGTGGGTCGCGAGTTGGAGCCGATATCGGGTGCGCGTTGTACTGTTTTAGCGTACAACGCGATGCTGGAACGATGCCAAAACGATATCGGAGTTGAATAGCAAAGCTATTCAACTCTCCGATATCGCAAGGCCGTTGTACCAGCATCGCAGCGTGTGACAGCCCAACTACGATGTGCACGCTGACGTCACCCATTCACTCCCAAATTAAATGGTTGTTCCTGGGTTGGTGGGCGTGCACATCGTAGGGACGTTGCATCCCGATATCGCGGCGTGTAAACTGGCGATGCGATGCAGGGAGAAACGTGCACTAAATGCGCTCTCCCGCGTCGTTGCCTCCGATATCGCCGCGATATCGGGACGTGTAACCCCACCATAAGAGTACCTTCACACGAAGCAATATTGCTAGGCAATTTCACTGGCAATTTGCTAGTTGCAGCGAAATCATGGACACATTGTTACATTTGTACACAGCAACAAAATAGAACAATGTGTCCATGATTTCACTGCAACCAGCAAATTGACAGTGAAATTGCGTAGCAATATTGCCGCGTGTGAAGGTACCCTAAGGATACCTTTACATGCCGCAACAGCGGTGAGGAATCTTACCGGCAATCTGTTTCCCCGGCACCATCGCCGTGAAATTGCAACGCATATGCAGCGTGTATTTGTGGAATTTGGCGGCGACAAAAAAGGTTGCGCCTGGTTCCGTTTTCACAGCACTGCTCCAAAATCAGAGGCAATCTGGAAGGCTAAATTCCCGGCTTTTGGCATGAGAAGGGGTAATAGGAATGGAATCTGCGTCGCCTACTGATTTCCCGGAGGCGTGCCACAGCATGCTGGAGACCGCGCCCTTTCAGCGATGATTGGTGGTGGCTACTGTGTTTCCATTGGCCGTCCCTTCACAGGGCGCCATATTTGAAGAGCTGTCACTTCAGCACCACACACATCTTCACCTACACAACCATCCACTGCTTCAGTTCAATTACGCGCGTTCAATAGCGCAAGCTCTGCTGGCCGCATGTATTAAAAGTTTCACTATGTCCACCATACTGCCACCATGACAGTGCAGATGTTGATCTACCGATCGCACATGGGTGCCACGGGAAACGCACTGCAATCATTTGTGAATTTGGTGACGCTAATAGCTAGATTACGCTACGCCCGCTCCGTGGATGGCGACCTTGTTAGCATCCTCAATGTTGTTTGGTGGCGCTAGTGTGCGTGATGACGTTTTTTTTCATTACTCCCTGCCTGCCAGGTGCCTGCCCCTCCCCTGCACATAGGAAAAGAGTCATGGCCGCCGCACAGCGCGCTGCCACATGGGGTCTGGCGAAGCTAATGCTCCTCATAGACCTGTGTGACCGCCATGATTTTTGGTGTGACCAGCAACACCGGCACCCATGGCTGCGCAAGCGCAGCATACTCCGGCAGATCCAGCGGGCCCTGCTCCACAAACTGGGGGTGGAGAGGACCTACAAACAGATCCAGAAAAAAGTGGCGGCTCTAAAACACAAGAGCCCAGGGCGCATTGTCGAGATTCGTGCCAGGATTTCCAGGCTGCGTGGTGAGTATGTGGCAATGCCAAACACACACATGCTAAGCTAAATACTCCAAACACTACACAAACATCATGTGTTCTTGTGCCATGCTACATAATGTGGCCTAAGCCACCATGTGGAGCTGTCACCAATGTGCATCTGCATGTTGGTTACCCTGCAACATGAAGGTGTATGAAACACTCATTTGTCATACAAATGTTGATGGTGTGAGGCACCGCCGGCATGATCCGCATGGCCGGGGTACATCACATGTAGGATCAGAGGATGATCCTGTGCACACTGGCCGGTTTTCCTGTGATGATAATACTGTGTGAACCAACCTGAACACAATGAGGTTTCATGAGCCTAATGAGCGGCAGTGAGAGTGGGATGAGATCCATGAGGAATAGGATGTAATGAATGAGTGCTGACAACCCGGAACACAGGGAGTTAACCTGAGCTGTGTGACAGGCTGATTACAAGCAGCTGAGGGGGTGTGTCCATGTGGGAGTGGCTGGCACGATAAGAGCCGGCCACCTGAGTGATTGAGAGATTGATTCTGGAAGCTGAGATTGATCCTGGAAGCTGAGATTGATTCAGATGGAAGCTGAGACCAGCCAAGTGCAGAGCAGTCTGGAGGCTCTGAGTACATGATGGGAGCATGCTAGCTCCATGCCGGTGCCGAGGTCCGTGGTCGTGTCCACACCTGGAGGGGGAAGCCGTGGTTGACCCGTGGACGCTAGACCGGACGTGGTTCACCTCACGTCCGGGAAGGAGCCTGTGGCGATGCCTGGTGGAACCTGTGACACAGGTAGCGAGACCCGGATCCGTGCCCGGTAAGAAAGCAGTTCCCGAGCGATAGTGTGAATTGTGCACCTTGTGTGTGTAAATCATGTTAGGCGAGTATAGACCGCCCTTGGGACCGACTCAGTGGAGTCCGTTAAAGGTCCTGATGAACCGGAATGTATGTAGCCCTTGGAGGCAATTGTATGTAGAATGCCAGGCGGGCATAGACCGCCTTTGGGTCCGAGTCAGAGTGCTCAGTTAAAGGACCTGATGAAACAATGTGTTTAACTATGTATATGAGGGCTTAAGTAATGGCCCTGAATGAGAGATGATGACCTATGTAAGACCCATGTATAATCATGTGGAGAGACAGTGACCCAGCTGGTATGGATGATGTTGGAGGCGTTCCGTCCTTGGGACGAGAGGGAGGCTTGCCCTGCTGCATGCAGAGGGTACCTGATCCCTCAACCACGACCTCTAATGGTGTGGGTGTACCTGTGGTGCCAGAGACAGGGGTAATAGGGCTCCTAGTAGGTAACGGATGTAGAGGTTCCCGTGCACTATGGTTTGCCAGTCCCTGTAATGGGCCATGGAGGGGCCACAGTCCATGGATGTGGGCTGTGAGCAGAGGTGTGATCCATGGACGTTTGAATGATGGATCACATACGGTGTGTAAGGTCCCGGTCAGGCAGGATTCCTGACTACGGGTGAATGTATATCATCATGCTGGGGTGACTAAAGCCAGGCGGCAGGTACCGCCATTGGGACCCACAGGGCCCGTTGAGGCGTATGTAACGAAGGTCAGAAGCAGGGGTTAGAAGGGCTCCCGTACTGGGTAACGCGTGGTTAGGCCGGAGGCCGCAGCCCCACGGGTTACTAGGGTTTGCCAATCCCTGTTATGAACCCGGAAGGGTCATCATCGTACTGTAACTTATGTATAGTGTAAGTAGGCCGGAGGCCGTAGCCACCATGGGAGCTATTGGTAGAGCTCCAATGGGGACAGAGATGGTTACAGGTCCCGGGTTACTATAAAACGTTATGTGCAATATAAGTGTTATGTGATGTTAAATGTAAATGTATGTGTATTTATGTAAAGTGTTGTTAATCAATGTGATATGTGTCAAACATGCTACCCGGGTTATGTGATTAATATGTGAAAATAAACGGGTAGACCTTGGTTAACCTTATAAACACGTGTTCTTGTCGTTTTGCAAGCGGGTTCCCCGGTTGCTACCTCACAATGGCTATAGTGGTCCTTGACCTGTGTGTTGGGTAAACTAGTTGTGTCCTGACTGCAAAGGTGACAGCAACATATTAATGCAATGTTCCACACCCACATGGCACCTTGCTGCACATATGTGTGACCTGTGACACATGCAATTATTCAACACAATGAGCACAATACAGAACACTGAATATAATCTCAACACTATGTGTTGGCCCCCATGCAGAAAACACATGATGCTTACTGGCTGCTCTTGTGTTCAAGATTAAAATACCTACCCTGTTAAGGCAAGGGTTATGTAACATTCAAAATATGTGGGCACTGGTGTTGGACTCATATCCCAAACCAGAGTGGGCCCTCACTATAGGGTATGCGCCGACCATAACCTTTCACAGTATTCTTCACGTCGTCATTAAATTCATACACACACAACGTCTTTTCCCTTTGCTGTGTGCCTTTTCTAAAATTGCTCTGTTATCATGTTTGATATTACAAATGACGAGGACTTAGTGTCTGGGGATGATCCACAGTCCCCAACGGCACCCGTGACATTCCCATCACCTGGCTCGGAGGGCCCAGCCAGTCCCTTCCCACCCGGGACTCCACCAGCCCCAGCCACGGAGGGCCCAGCCACTCCCTCCCCATCCGGGACTCCAACTGCCCCAGCCCCGGAGGGCACAGTCAGTCTCTCTAAACCCGGGACTCCACCAGCCCCGGCACCGGAGGGCCCAACCACTCCCTCCTCAGCAGGGACTACACCAGCCCCAGCATCGGAGGACACAGCCACTCCCTCCCGAGCAGGGACTCCACCAGCCCCGGTCCCGGAGGCACAGTCACTCCCTCTTGAGCAGAGACTACACCAGCTCCGGCCCTGGAGCGCACAGCCACTCCCTACCGAACAGGGACTATGCCAGCCCCGTCACCGGAGGGCACAGCCACTCCCTCCCCCAGTAGGGACTACAGCTGCTTCAGTCCCAGAGGGCCCAGCCACTCCCTCCCCAGCAGGCCCACAAGACATAGCTGCACCCTTCCCTGGAGCCCTGGGGCCACCACCCCACCCCAGCATCTCAAGCTACTGGCCGACCCATGGTGTGTTTGTGGCAACACAACCTCACCTTGCACCTCACCCCACTTGATAATGTACTTATTGTTGTGTGCTCTACACACACGTATGTGAGTACTGATTTTTGTTTTGTTTTTTGGGATGAAGGAGTACGAGCACGTGCTGCCGGCTGGGCTGTGAGCCCATGCCCATCTCCGACAGATGTGACCCGTGATGGTGATGTGCTGTATATGTATAATCACTAACAATTCCCTCAAACACTCACCCACCCACCCATTCACAGGTAACTCACTAATGTCCTTCTTTCCCATACAGGTGTACCAACCATTGAGGAGGTGCTGCTGGCTTACCAGGAGGCACAGCAGCACATGGAGAGGGCACACCAATAAGGGCAGCAACACCTTGCCCAATTGGGTGCCCTGATCCTCGCCCTACAGACAGCCCAGTCCGACAGGGCACATGATCCATCACCCCTCACCCAATAAGGGGACCAGAATCCCCTACTAATTGTTGTCCATGTTGGACCCTTGTTTTGTTCCTTTTTGCCATGTTGGCACCTTTTTTTTTAGCCACGTTGGCCTCTTTTCTTATAGTGTCCCACATTGGGAAAGTGGGTAGTGTGTATTCGCTACTCCTAACCTGACCAACCCTTTGGGATTGTGTTGCCAATTTATTGTAAATATATTGTTGTGTATTAAAATTCAGGCAATCTACATCCTGTGTCATCCCTTTTCCCAACATACAGAGTAACGTTTTGGGATGTAACATTACACCAACCACACTGGGACACGGTTTATTTAGAGCAATATGGTGTTACATTGTAAACATGTCACCATAGTGGACCATTACAAGCACCATGCCCCCTCAATATGACATCAATGTCTACTATGACACCCACAGTACCCAACACACACACACATATACTGGTGCACGTGACACAGATATGGACAGAGTGGTGGTTAAATGATGGTTTTATTTAAAAAAACATTCTAAGGTGCAAAATTTAGCAGAAAACAAAAATGGGCACACCTGGACTTCTACCAAACAAAGTCAGCTCTGGACAAGGTTGTGCATTAGATAGTAGTTCTCATCTACTTCAATCTCCTCTGCTGGATCAGACAATGAGTTCTCCCCCTCCTCATACACTCAGCGGCCTTGAGATGTTCCTGCTCTGCTGGGCTGTCTCTGGGGGGAGGTGGAGTACCACGATTTTGGTGCCTCCTCACCATGCGTCTTGTGGGCTCAGTGGGCCCTGGGGTGGTCTTCTGGTAGAATGTCCATGATGCCCACCATTGCAGGGACCCATCCAAGCCCACCTCCAGGACACGAAAGATGGCCCGCTCCGCGATGTTACGCTGCTCTGACCCCATGCGGGCCAGCATCTCGCTGGCGGCGTACCCGATCCCAGAGCCGCAGGTCCTCTCTCGATCCAGGAGGACCCGTTTCACCCAGGTACCCAGCTCTGTGTTGGGTGGGGCAGGTGGTCGTCTACGTCTGATTCCAGAGCTGGGACGTGGGCTCGGTCCCCCACCACTGGTCTCGGGCACTGGCTTTTCTGCAGATGTTGAGGGGAGAGCCTCATCATTGGAGCCAGGCGCTAGAGGGGTCTGAAAAACAGACCAACAAAAAGAAAACCATCAGCCACAGGTTGCAGTGTAACTGAAGCTAATACCACCACCAAAACACCCAATACAACATAGAGCCAAGCACACCAAGGCTAACACCAAAATCAACAGGAGCAGAGTTTAGAGAAGAAAAAGCCTAACAAGTAGACAAGTGCAGTATACTCACCTGAGGGTCCACATTGATATGTAAAGTGCACACAAAGAACACAACAAAATCTGATAAAACAGAGCCATAAAAAAAAGGAAAAGAACAGTGAACAGGATTGGTGTGGGAAAAGCACAATGGCCACTCCCACATATGCTGCAAAGCCCAAATCAGTGCAAACAACCTACTGGTTAGATCGAACACACAAACACAATTAGCCACCTCCTGCGACGGGGCAGGGTCTTGGGCTGCGGCCACAGCTGGTTGCGTGCGGCGCCTGCTGCACCATGTTCCACAAGGCCCCTCCTGGCCCAGGGTGAAGCTTAGGAGGTCATAGTACCAGAGAGATGGCCTAGGGACCTCCTCAGCTCCAGCCTCGGAACGGGCCCCCATCCACTTCTTGTGAGTTTTGTTGAACACGGTGCTCAGGCTTTTGATTTTATCCGCAACCAGCGTCGCTGTCCAGATCTTCTGTGGTTGGAGCCGGTTGGAGAGCTCCACCAGCGGCATGTAGGCCGTAGCCCTAGCTGCCTGGATGTGATAAGCATGCAGTGACACCCGCCACAGGTATTTGTGGTCCTGGTACATGGTGAGGAGCTGTGTCACAAAATCGTGATGCTCAGCCATCTGCGGATAAAAAAAAACAAAAAATGTGTCCTGGAAGCAAAGACATGGGCAGCACAGGTGATACCCTACTCTGTGTGGCCATGTACATGTCCAGCAATACTAATTACATATGTTGTGGTAGTCAGCTCGAGTATGCAAAAATCATTATTGGGCTTTACATGTGTCCATACATGGGGCATGCAGGACTGGCCTTGTGATAAATGTATTTTGGGGCACAGCAGGGAAATATGTCAAAGTCTGACATGACAAATGGCACACATGATCTGACAACCAAAAAAAGCCTCATCACATACAAACATATTTAGGAATCCCCATAGTGCTGTAGTACACATTGTCCTGGCAAGTATCTCCCAGAAGATTATTTGAGCTACAGGACACAGAGTGTAGTTACGATGCGTACGTGTCACTAAAGACACTTCTACAGGATGCTACATGAAGCTGTACATAAGGCGCACAAACATCAGCCAACATATGGGTCAGCAGCACACAGAAAATGACGTACAGGAGTGCCCAATAGCATGTGCCCCCACTTACTGTCTGACCAACAGAGATGTTGTGATGAGACACTACTAGCACAATGCACATTCAAAGCGGAGTAGAGCTGGCGCCCCAGCATGTGCTTATTTAAACTCAACCTGACCAATCACAAAAGCGCAATGGCGCTTAATCATTGGTCGCACCTGCGTACGCCCAGGCGGCTACGTCGATTACAAGATGCCGCTGCGGTCTGATTGTTTGGTTGGCATATAAAAAGCACACAAGGCGAGGTCGGTCACGCTTGCTGCCCAGAGTCATTAAGTAAGTACTGATGTGCATACTTGAACTGTGATATGGCTGTGTTGCGTTAACAGCTCCTTAACATTACGGGACGCTATTGTGTAGTGTAGGTCACGCCCAAGTGGTGGGGTATGTAGTTCCTTGTGAAGTTATTTAAACTATTTTCGATTGTGTTCAGGCAAATGGATGCATGACGGGTTTGACAAACTAAACCCTATCCTCATTGACAAGTAATTTTGCCTTTGACATACAGGATCATGTTTGAAGGATGCGTGTGTCTTTAGTTGCGTGAATCATCGGAATTGAGGACACATAGTCAGGGGCGGACTGGCCCAGGTTGCAGGGAGGCATCTTCCACCCAGGCCGGAGGATTAGTAGCAGTTCAGGGCCGCCCATCCGCCCTAAAACTGAAATCATGAAGCCGGGTAGCTCGGGAGAGCGGCCGCGTGCTGATGCGGTGCGGCCGCACTCACGAGGAGATTGACAGGAGAGGGGTCAGAGGAGAGGTGAGGGGGCGGGTCCCAATCTCCTCCGGGCCACGCACCCCCACCTCTTCTGTAGGTCCTATTTCCAGTGAATCTCTCTGGGCCCCGCCCCCTCCTCTCTTCTGTGGGTCCCGGAATTGTTTACACAGCACGGGAGCCAGCAAAATTAGGGATGGGCGAATCTACTCGCTAGGACTCGTTACTCGGCGAGTAGTAAGGGACTCGCAGGACTCGGTACTCTGCGAGTTTCCCAGCGTTTACTCGCACGAGTCCAATGCAAATCATTGGCAAACGCTGACAAAACTAGGATTGCCATTGTTTGCATTAGACTCGGCTACTGTGCCAGTGATAGCAGGGAAACTCGCAAATAACTGCTGTTTCTTTGCGAGCCGAGTGCAGCTGTCTGCTCTGTGCAGCTCCAGGGTCCTAGAGCCCGCCTGCTCACAGACATGATGTAGCAGAGCTGAGATTGTTCTCAGTCTGCTCATTCCCTGTGCATAGACATCTATATCTATGCACAGGGGATGTAGCAGAGAGGACATCGCGTTTTGGACTGCGTCGGACGGAAGAGGATTTTTTTAATTAAAGATGGAGTCCCTAATGGCTTTTTTTTTATTTCAAATAAAAAATTTTCTGTTTTTTTAACCCTTTATTGGAGATTCTTAGTGGCTGGGTCAAACGTGGCCTGACATTAAGAATCTCGGGCTTAATACCAGCTTGTATAACAAAGCTGGTATTAACCCCTTTATTACCCAGCATACCAGGGCCGCTGGAAGAGCGGGGTTCAGCGCCAGAGGATGGCGCTTCAATGAACGCGCCATCTTCTGGGGCGGCTGCGGGCTGCAATTTGCAGCGGGGGGTGCCCAGAAAGCTTGGGCATCCCTGGGCTGCGGATTCCAGCCCCCAGCTGCTTAGCTGTACCTGGCTAGACATAAAAATTGCGCGGAGCCCCTCGCATTTTTTTTTTTTAAATTATTTCATGAATTTCCGAGTCTCCGAGTCTCCGAGTCTCCGAGTCTCCGAGTCTCCGAGTCTCCGAGTCTCCGAGTCTCCGAGTCTCCGAGTCTCCGAGTCTCCGAGTCTCCGATCTCCGAGTCTCCGAGTCTCCGAGTCAGAATCTCAGAATTTCATGAAATAATTTAAAAAAAAATGCGTGGGGCTCCGCGCAATTTCTATTTCTAGCCAGGTACAGCTAAGCAGCTGGGGGCTGGAATCCGCAGTGCAGGGATGACCAAGCTTTCTGGGCACCCCCAGCTGCAAATTGCAGCCCGCAGCCGCCCCAGAAGATGGCGCGTTCATTGAAGCGCCATCCTCTGGCGCTGAACCCCGCTCTTCCAGCGGCCCTGGTGGCGGTGGCACGCTGGGTAATAAAGAGGTTAGGGCCAGCTTTGTATTATCAGCTGGCCCGAAGCCCGACATTTATGGCGGTCACGCCAATATTAGACATGACCGCCATGAATTTCTATTAAATTGTTTTAAAAAAAACACAACACAAAGAAAATTTTTTATTAGAAATAAAAAAAAAAAAGCCATTAGGGACTCCATCTTTAATTAAAAAAATCCTCTTCCGTCCGACGCAGTCCAAAACGTGATGTCCTCTCTGCTCATCTCTGTGCATAGATATAGATGTCTATGCACAGGGAATGAGCAGACTGAGAACAATCTCAGCACTGCTACATCAGGCAGCAGGCAGGCTCTAGGACCCTGGAGCTGTGGCAGCCAGCACACTGAGCAGACAGGTCTCTTATTTGTGCGAGTTTCCCAGCGATTACAGTTGCAAAGTAAACGAGTCCAATGCAAATAAATGACAAAACTAGGATTGCTTCAGGCTGAAGCTTCCGAGACACATCTGCGATTTGTAAATCTCACACTACTCGCTATTACTCGCTTCCCCATTCATTAACATTGGACTCGCTAGACTCGCAACGAGTAGCGAGTCCTGTGCTCGGACTCGTTAGAGTCAAGCGATTCCGAGTAATTTAGGATTCGCCCATCACTAAGCAAAATATGAACAATGGAGCTGTTGCAGGGAGCTGCTGGTGGTGAATGGTGAGTAGTGTGTGTGTGTTTGGAGGGGGTCTGGATGGCTCTGTGGCTGTGTGTGTGTGTTTGGAGGGGGTCTGGCTGGCTCTGTGGCTGTGTCTTGCCTGTGTGTGTGGAGGGGGCTGGCTGGCTCTGTGGCTCTGTCTGTGTGTGTGTGGAGGGGGTCTGGCTGGCTCTGTGGCTCTGTCTTGTTTGTGTGTGTGGAGGGGGGCTGGCTGGCTCTGTGGCTGTCTTGTGTGAGTGTGGAGGGGGTCTGGCTGGCTCTGTGGCTGTGTCTGTGTGTGTGTTGGAGGGGGGCTGGCTGGCTCTGTGGCTGTGTCTTGTGTGTGTGTGAGTGTGGAGGGGGTCTGGCTGGCTCTGTGGCTGTGTCTGTGTGTGGAGGGGGCTGGCTAGCTCTGTGGCTGTGTCTGCGTGTGTGGAGGGGTGGCTGGCTGGTTCTGTGGCTGTGTCTGTGTGTGGAGGGGGGCTGGCTGGCTCTGTGGCTGTGTGTGGAGGGGGGCTGGCTGGCTGTGTGTGTGGAGGGGGCTGGCTGGCACTGTGGCTGTGTCTGTGGATGGGGGCTGGCTAGCTCTTTGGCTGTGCCTGTGTGTGTGTGTGTGTGTGTGGAGGGGGGGCTGGCTGGCTCTGTGGCTGTGTGTGTGTGGAGGGGGGGCTGGCTGGCTCTGTGGCTGTGTGTGTGTGGAGGGGGGGCTGGCTGGCTCTGTGATTGTGTGTGTGTGGACGGGGGCTGGTTAGCTCTGTGGCTGTGTCTATGTGTGTGTGTGTGTGTGGAGGGGGTGGCTGGCTCTGTGGCTGTTTCTGTGTGTTTGTGCTTGTGTCTGACTGGCTGTGTGTGTGGATGGTTGTGTGGCTGGCTATGTGTGAGTGTGGCTGGCTGCCTTTGTGGCTGGCTGGTTGTGTGTGTGTGACTGGATGACTGTGTGGCTGGCTGTGTGTGTGTATGACTGGCTGACTGTGTGCCTGGCTTTGGCTGTGTGTGTGTGTGCCTGGATGACTGTATGGCTGGTTTTGGCTGTATGTGTGACAGGTTGTGTGTCTGTGTGTGTCAAGATCTGTCTGTGTGTGTGTCAAGATCTGTCTGTGTGTGTGTCAAGATCTGTCTGTGTGTGTGTCAAGATCTGTCTGTGTGTGTGTCAAGATCTGTCTGTGTGTGTGTCAAGATCTGTCTGTGTGTGTGTCAAGATCTGTCTGTGTGTGTCAAGATCTGTCTGTGTGTCGACTGTGTCTATGTGTGGCTAGGGCTGCGTGGCTGCATGTGGCTGTCTGTGTGTCTGACTGTGTCTTTATGTGGCTGGGGCTATGTCGCTGGCTGTGTGTGCCTTACTATGTCTGTGTGTGGCTGGGGCTGCATGGTTGTGGCTGGCTGGGGTTGGCTGTGGCTGCATGGCTGTGGCTGAGGCTGCGTGGCTGGCTGTGTGTGGCTGACTGTGTGTGTGTGGCTGGGGCTGCTTGGCTGTGTGTGGCTGACTGTGTGTGTGTGTGGCTGGCTGTGTGGTTGGCTGTATGTCTGTGTGTGGCTGGCTATAGCTGTCTATATTGCTCGCTGTGTGTGTGGCTGCTGTGTCTGTGTTGTGGGTAGCTGCGCCTGTGTGTGGCTGGCTTTGGCTGCGTGTGTGGCTGTATGTGTGGCTGGCTAGCTTTGGCTGTGTGTGGCTGTGTTTGTGTGGCTAGCTGTGTGTGTGGCTGTATGTATGTGGCTGATATTGTGTGTGTGTGTGTAGCTGGCTGTGTCTGTGTTTGGCTGGCTGTACCTGTGTGTGACTGGCTATGGCTGTCTATGTTGCTGGCTGTGGCTCTGTGTGTGGCTGGCTGTGGCTATGTGTGTGGCTGTCTATGTGGCTGTGTCTCTCTGTGTGGCTCTCTGCGTCTGTGTAGCTGTCTGTGGCTGGCTGTCTATGTGGCTAACTGTTTTTGTGTGGTTGTGGCTCTGTGTGTGGCTGTGGCGGGCTGTCTGTGTAGCTGGCCACTGTGACATCCAAATGCTGTGCGAATGTCCGACAGTTTTCTTAGACCACATCCATGTGCAATCTGTTTTGTTTCTCAGCAGCTATTACTGCTATTTACAGGAGCATTTTACAGTTGTCTCAGCTGAAGAATGATAATGTATCAGTGAAAAAAAACAGATGCCTCTCAGATGGTCCGTGTGCGGTCCATGATTTTGTCAGACTCATAGACTTGCATTGGCGAGTCTCGCACATGAATCGCATGCTGTCGCAGCATGTTGTGACTTTTTTCCCATCCAGAATCTGGATGAGAAAAAAGCGTCCGACACTCGCCAATGTGTTTCAGACATTGATTAACTGACTGCACTGCGATAAAATCACACATTGCACTTATCCGAGATTCACGCCAGTGTGTCCGTGCCCTAACAATAAAATCCATATAGTAATCCTACAATGTCTGCTGGACATGGTATGGGGGGGTTTATGGCTCAGTTAGTACACTCTATACTTCATGTTATTAACCAGTTAATGCTCTCTTGTCCACCGCACTTCAGTGTCAAAAGAAGACAGCGAGACAGGCAGCAACATGGCATCAGAGAGCCCCTGACCTCGAAATAGAAGATCCTCAGATCCTGGTATTGTGACGACATATGAAGAAATATTTTTTTACATTTATATTACACTATGAACTCCACAGCACTTTACATACATCATCAACACTGTCCCCATTGGGGCTCACAATGTAAACATCCTACCAGTATGTCTCATATTGTATATCACCTTTCTTTGAGATCACCTTCACAAATATGGCATTTATTGAACTTGTCAGGTTTTGGATGTTTTAAGATTTCATTTGTTTGCAGGATGTCAGAATTGACTCCCAGAGCTGCTGGTTTGACGGTTAAGGTCTTACAGCATCTTAGATTTTTTTTGCTTAATGGTACTTCTAAGTTTCTCAATAGGGCTGAGATCAGGGGAGACTCGTAGCCACACCATGGTTTTCTCTACTTTTATGTTCATAGCAGCCAATTACTCAGGGCTATGTTCTGTACCAAGAGATGGTGCTTTGTCATGCATGGGGATGATTTTGTGCAAAGAAAAAAAGTGGTCAGTCTAAAAGTATATATACTTTGCCGTGGTCCTTTTCACGCCTTCATGGACCCTATAGGGGCAAACTAGCTCTCTCCACATGATTACGACCCAAAACATGACTGCCACCTCCTTGCTGATGTGACATGGTGGCGGTCAACTAGCAACCATCTACTCCAACCATAATGGGAACCTCTAGGCTCCCTTTAGCCTTTAGCTACCCCTCCGTCTGCAGGGGGCGTGGCACGATGGGGGGGCACCGCTGACAGTGCCTAGTGCGTAGGAACTCCAAAAACGGGCCCGGCTGGAGAGGGACTGAGATGGGCCGCCGAAAATTTCCGACAGCACACCCCCCCCGTCCTCACCCAAGGGCTGCCACATGCAGCTGTTGCGTGAACTGGAGGATCGAAGTCCGCATGATTATAGGAACTACCTCCGTATGTCCGGGGACTCTTTCACATTCCTCTTGGAACGCATAAGGCCATTGATAGCCCGACAGGACACTGTGATGCGTCGATCTGTGCCACCTGAGGAGCGTTTGGCTGTAACTTTGCGATTCCAGGCAACAGGTTGTTCAAGGACCGACCTGCAATACACTTCACGTGTATCACTGTCCCTGCTGAGCCGCCAGATCCCCGAGACGTGTGAGGCCATCTGGAGTAGTCGGCTGCCATCCTATATGCAGTTTCCAACAACACCCGCTGAATGGATGGATGGATGTTGCCAGAGGGTTTGAGGACCGCTGGCAATTCCCAAATTGCGTCGGGGCATTGGATAGTAAGCACGTGAGGATCACCAAACCCCCAAACTCTGGGTCTTTGTATTACAATTACAAAGGATATTGTAGTGTGGTCCTCATGGCCCTTGTGGATGCGAACTATGAGTTCCTGTATGTGGACGTTGGAATGAACGGGTGTATCTCTGACGGGGGTGTGTTTGCACACTGCTCCTTGGGCCAAGACCTAAGGGCAGGTGGGCTGAACTTGCCCTCAAATGATGAGACCATCGATCATTTAAACTTTGCATTTGTGGGGGATGAAGCCTTCCCACTTCAGGCACACCTACTACGGCCATATCTCCAGAGGACCCTTACTTCTGAGCAGCGCATTTTCAATTACCAGCTATCCCTGGCCCTCCGTGTGGTTGAAAATGCGTTCGGGATCATGGCCAATACATTCCGGGTTTTTCATACACGTCTGCATATGAAACTGAAATCTATTGATGTGATAGTGCTGGCCTGCTGTGTGCTGCATAACTTCCTGCGTCGTAGGGATCGGTCATCATACACCCCGGCAATCAAGAGGCCAGGGACAGTAGAGACACATACTGCTCCTACTTTAATTGCCCTGGGGCAGTAGCCTGGCAGCACCAACAGGTGTAGGGTGGCTGGTGTTGTCAGGCAAAAACATGATGAGAAGGGTGTAGTCACCAGGGTGGCTGTACCATGTGGTTGTTTTTTTGCTTTTTGTGTGTGCACATTCTTTAGTTAGTTAGGTATTTTTTGTGGGTTTTTTACTTTGACATATTTTTGTGGTACATTATTTCTTATCATTCTCAAGTTCTTTGTGTGATGTAAACACTTTCATTTGATGTTATTTTGTGTGTGTTGTTGACCTTAGGCACGTGTTCACACACATTGAGCAAACAATGGTGTTTGTGGGGGATGTAGGTACACTCCATTGAACACACACACGTGTACACAAACCTAGTTCAGTTGTGCCATGGCAGCTGTGACATGGCATGGACCAATGTAGGCACATATGGGCATAGTGTTGTTTGTATGTTCCCACCATCAGCTACAGACACACACATAGCAAACCATTGTGTAGTTTTAGCCACTGTCCTGCATAAAACCGCGCCTGTGTGATGCTTGAGCGCATCAAAAGTGTGTTGCAGCAGCCTCTTGTCACGACATGAGCTTGTATTCCTTCCAAACTCCGAGACAATGGCGCCACGTATTAGCCAGCCTTCCAGCGCAGGCTGGCCAATCACGACGCTATTGCGTTGTCCAATGAGTGTGTTTGAGGCGCGGTGTAAAACAATGTGGCACGCCTATGTTTTCGCTGCGCTGAACAGGTACGCTCATATTCCTTTGGGGATTGCGGCGTGTGAAGCGGTGACGGAACTCTACCGGATGTTTCCCGCTGTTGGTGTGGGAGCTTTCGGGACAACACATCGCCTTAGGTTGAGGGCGAAGTTGCAGCATGGAAAAGCGCCTTTGGCGTTTGGAGGCAACCATGAAAAACGTGCACGCGCACGTTAGATTGCCTCGTATCGCCCGCAAAAATTGCGGCTTGTAAAGGTACCTTAAGAGTAATCTAAGTGTTCTAGAAGGAATATTCAGAGATGGAAGTATCCAAATATGATATTATGCGTATTCCCTGAAGACAAAGTCTGGACCCTATTGCCAATACAATTGCACTTGCCTGTTGGTTTAGCTCCAGACACAGGTGATTATATGTTCCCACCTGGGATATTGGGACAGGTTCCAGATTGGGCAGAAGAATTAGTTTCTGTAAAGCCTCTTAGGGTACCTTTACACGCCGTCACCGCGGCGAGAAATCTGACTGGCAATCTGTAGCCCCGTCGCCATAGCCGTGCAATAGCCTTGAAATTGCGGCGTATAAATGGGCAATTTGGTGGCAATCAAAAAGGTTGCGCCTGGTTCCGATTTCACAGCACTTCTCCAAAATCAGAGGCAATCATGAAGGTGAAATTCCCGGATTTTGGCGTGTGAACGGGCGATAGGAATGGAATCTGTGTCGCCTACTGATTTCCCGGAGGCATGCCACAGCGTGCTGGATACCGCGCCATGTCCATGATGATTGGTGGTGGCTACTGTGTTTCCATTGGCTGTCCCTTCACAGGGCGCCATATTTGAACAGCTGTCCATTCATACTACATACAATGGCAATGGCGTCATGTATAAGCCAGCCTTCCTGCGCAGGTTTTCCAATCATAACGCTATTGCGTTGTCTAATCAGCGTGTTTGGGTGCGTCTTAGGTTGAGGGTGAAATTGCAACATGTAAAAGCGCCTTCAGCGGTTGTTGGATGTGATTTCCCACACTGTCTCCTGTCCTGAATATTTCCTATGTGATTAATAACTCAAGTTGGAAAAATAATAATGATGTTTAATAACAGGAAAATAAGACAATTCAAATAACAATTATAATAAAGATAGGTTTTATTGTTATCTTCAATGTCCTCTAATCAGAGAAAAATACAAATGCATCTATATATCAATGGTCATGGCAGAGAGAGAGAGATAGAAAGAGATAATGAGAGAAAAGTTACATGGAAGTTATGGATTAGAAATGAAGGCAATACTTAAGCCAGATGTAGATAGTCTTATCCCATGGTCCAAGGTAGAAAAGAGAAGAGAGAGAGTGTCTTGATTTCACCTCCATTTATAGTACAGATTTCACATCCACACCCACATACAACCCACGACTCCGCCCTTCTTGAGTATCTTCGGTGGCAATCTTATGTGACATTATTGGTTGCAGTGGTAATCACCTGCCTGCGGATGGCGTCCTTGCATTAGGAAAGAAATCCTTGTATAGGGTGGGTTTACCTCCATCTTGACTGGCTCCAAGGTGTCTATCTGAAGCATAATTGGTTCATTATTCAAAACACCACAAGCATTGTATAGCAATATACATCTCCATAGGCTGGAGACGGGGTGTCTTCCTGAGGAGCAATGGTCAATACTCCAAATCCACAAAGGCTGTATACACATGTAGATAAGATTAGTTGGCAAACATCGTCTATATTGAAGATCCACAGAGGATGTGTATTCCTGTATTGTCCAGGAGCCTGCAGGGCCAATGTTCTTTTTGTATGTAAAGGCAACCTTTACTATCTCACACACAAGAAAACAGACCTTCTGGCCTAACAGATCACAATCTTGTATATGATTGAAGAGTCCTGGAAATATT
Source organism: Allobates femoralis (assembly GCA_033576535.1). Taxonomy (NCBI): domain Eukaryota; kingdom Metazoa; phylum Chordata; class Amphibia; order Anura; family Aromobatidae; genus Allobates; species Allobates femoralis. The sequence continues at coordinate 359,375,883 of JARQOC010000005.1, read as the reverse complement.
CAGTTCTCCTAAACTCCAATATGGATTTTAGCGATTCCAATAAACTTACATTGTCCATGTTGGCTTCCAACAGCGGTTCTGAGGCAATCATGAAAAATGTGCACGTGCACGTTAGATTGCTTCCGCGTTTAATGGTACCCTTATAGAATATTCTGCCCCGAAGGAGAGAAAGTCCTTAAAATGCATCAACCATGCAGCAATGAAATGAACTATGCATGCACTTGCACAAACAGACATGTGGAAAAGGTAAACAAGCAACTGCTGGGACACCACTGCAATGTTGTAAAGCAACAGTGCTAACCACTAAGACACCACTGTAATGTTGTAAAGCAGCAGTGCTAAACACTAAGCAACCTAGGTGCTCATCATAGGATTTGAGTTAACTACAGCACCTAATACAACAGTGCAAGACACCGACCAGTGTGCAGGTCAGCCATAGTCCACCCAGTAAGGCTTTCATAAGCTTAATGGATATCTGCGGAGTAGGGAACTCGCCATGAAAGTATGAAGATATTTCAGGAAATTTTCAAAGTCCCAAGGACACTTTGTGCAGAATCATTGGACCAGATTTTAACACAGGGAAAATGAGGCACTCCCAGTGTGTCTCTCAGAATCTCCTGCTCATTAGACAGACGGAGATCAGATTTTAAACCATGTAGAGACAGATATGCAACAGCCACAAGGGCAGGGGGATACTCGGTAGCTGTGCTGGCTAGTCCTTTGGGAGGTCACAGTGGCTGTGAACCGGCTCCGTGGTCCTCCGTAGCCCAACTCTGGGGTGAGCCCTCTCGCAGCTCCACTCCCCAGAGCTCTCCTCAACACGTTCTCTCCTTTCCCTCTTCTCAGACCTACAGACCCTTGTCGAGGCCACTGGGACGGGGTACTCGGTACCAGGCCGGGTTGCTACTGGGGGATGTCACGGAGGTCCTGGTCCGGACCGTGTCCCGGGCCCTGGCAAGTAAAAGGGGAATATTTACAGAGGATAATAGTTTGTCGTGACGCCACCCATGGTGTGTGGTCAGGAATGGGACCACCGCTGCTGCAGAACCTCCGGGGATGATGTTAGGCAGCTTAGATGGAACTGCTCTCCATAGGTAGAGGCGGGTTCCCCGGGGCAGTGGTTGTTATAGTCTGTGGTGGATGTGGTAATAAGGGATGGATAGTGGAGACGGGTTGAAGGAACACACACTCACGTTTCTGTAGTTTCCAAAGCTTTACTGCAGATGTTGTAGCAGCTTGTCCACGGAGTCTGTACTGGGACCGGGTTGCTCCCACCATGTCTGGGTCCTCAGCTTCCTCGTGCTGCGCTGTGTGTGTGTGTGGGCCCTGCGGCTGCTTCTAGCTGAGCTGCTGGCACTGTCTCTCCTCTCTCCTTTCTGGTACCCCTTGGCTAAGCAACTTGAGTCTTCTGTGTATTGCTGACCCCACCGTGTTGCTTTGCACTGGTACAGTGTTGATCTAGAAACTCCACTATTCCTGGATTTACTGTGCTGTGTGTGTCAGTCACAGTCTCGGATCCGGTGTCCGTTCTGTGCGCTCCTCTGAGGCGAGTGGTGATGGCACTCAAGCTCCCAGATGTGTTTTTCTGTCTTTAATTCTCCTTCCCTCAGACCCTGGCTAGGCCTGGAATCGATGAGCAGGCTGTAGAGGAGCCTCACGCAGCTCCTTTACACTACAGCGTCCCTCAGTTCTCCCAGGAACTAAACTCTTCACGGTGCTGCCTCGTACTGAACTTCTCTAAAGACCTAACTACTTCCTCTTGACCTGGAGTATATAAGGGAGCTAGTTTAGCTCCCCCTCCTGGTCCAGAGGTGATAGTGTAGGTCAGTGTGTTGTGGGGAGGGAACCCGTGTGATGTTACTATGGCACATTAACCCCTGGGGTGCCACACTCTAACCTCTCCTCCTTGCCGGAAACAGGGCATCTGCCCTGAACTCGGGTGTAGAGCTCCCCCTTTAAGGCCTGAGGTCAAGAATTGTGTTGGATGCTGGGTGTTAACTAGCATGGGGACCTCCTCCTGCTTCCATTCATGACATCACCTCCTGTGAGGGAGGCAATGTCACTGTGGCAACCAGACCACTGGGGTGCCACATTCTCCCCTAGTTAAATTCAGTATGTCCCGGACTGTGGAAACATAACAAAAACAAAGTTATAACAACAGTAAATGATTTACATAATTATATATAAAAAAATAGAAAAATTACAAAAACCTATGAAAAATGTCATATTGCACCAAAGCTACCTGGTGGGACCCGCCCCAACCCACCTTTGCTTTGTCCCTGGGCATGGCTACAGGGCTCCAGAACCTAGCCTTACTTGGCTCTTCCACCACGCCGACGGTTTATATTTTAGGCCAGGTCGAGGTTCAAAATATTTACAATTACTGTCCTGGTCACACCTAGTTCAGTGACCCAATTGTCCTTTAATAGGTTATTATAGCCTTACTCAAATGTTCTTACAGCAGTCTCTGCAGGCACTTTACGCGTAACGGTTACATATTCACATTGTCTATTTACAGCTACATCTTGTAGTGCACGTGGGTCTGACCCTGCGTACTGCATTGGCACCTTCGCAGCATGGGTGTTTCTGATGACCTGGCCTAGTTTAGTGTGTCTACTGCAGTGTGGTGGATGCACTAGTGACTACACTACAGGTAGACCTTCATAGTACTGGTATGCTAGACAGATTTCTGCGACCTCTTAGGGTACCTTCACACGCCGCAATCTCGCCTGGCAATCATAAAGGCGATTTATCTCCCCGTTGCAATCGCCATGAAATTGCCTCACAGTTGCGGCGTGTGATTTGGGAATTTTGCGGCGATCAATCGCCTCACGGCCGTCGCCTGATTCCTGAACAGTGCTCAGAAATCTGCCGCAACCATGAAGGTGATATTTCCATGTTGTGGCGTGTGAAAGGGCGATAGTGATGGAATCAGCATTGCCTAGGATATACCGTAGGCGTGCCTCAACCGTTCTGTAGTCTACACCCCGTCTGCGATGATTGGTGTTAGCTATTGTGTTCCCATTGGCTGTCAGTTGACAGGGCGCCATATTTGAAGAGCTGTCCATTCATCACCACACACATCTTCAATGGCGTCATGTATTAGCCAGCCTTCCAGAACAGGCTGACCAATCATAACGCTGTTGCATTATCCAATGAGTGTGTATGAGGCGCAGTGTAAACCACTGTGGCACGCCTATCTCCTTGCCACGCAGAACATGTATGCCCACATTGCCTTTGGAATTGCGGCATGTGAAGCGGTGATGGAATGAGGCAAAATTGGTTCCGCTGTAGGTGAGGCGATTTCGGGAGCGACACATTGCTTTACTTTCAGGGCAAGATTGCGGTGTGTAATGGCGCCATTGGCGATCTGAGGCGACCATGAAAAATGTGCACGTGCACGTTAGATCGCCTCTGATCTCCAGGCGAGATTGCAGCGTGTGAAGGTACCCTAAGACTCACCATGGGACTGACAGATTCGCGGCTCGCAGGGGGGTAGATTCTCCTGTTCCATTGCGTGTGTGGCATCTGTTTCCGGAGCGGACTGGTCTTCAGGTTGGTCTTGAGTCTTTGCTGCTGGTGCAGTAAACTGGGGAAAGGTCAAGATAGGTACCACAATTCCTTGATTAACTTGAGTCCAAGACTGGGGAACTCTCTAAGAATGGTACAGACCTTCTCTTCAACCTCTTCTGTCTGTTGAGGAGCATCTTGATCTTCTTCTCTTTCTCTCAGTGGTTCTGGGCATATTTTTAAGTGATCTATTGACACTGCCGCTGAGGTTTTTCCTCCATCTTTGCTGATGAGGCATACTTTACTGTTATCAAAGTGTGAAGGCAAGACGGTGTACGGCTCAGCTTCCCACTGGTCATCAAGGTTGTGCATCCCTCTTCTTCGCTTTAACACCTATTCTCCTGTTGCTAAGGGAGTAGCCGGGGCTTGCTGGTTGTAATTCTTCTCTTGCCTCTCCCTTGCCTGAGACAGACCTTTCTCTACACACTCTTGAACCATGCGGTATTGTTGTTGTCTCTCGGTATCCCAGTCTGCATCAGGTGGGACGGACGATTTGTGTGCGCGTCACGACGGGCTTCATGCGCCATCTATAACAAACACCTGGTGATAATGACGTGGCGTTTATTAATTGGTGGAACGTAGGATAAAAGGGCTGGGTATCAGTACACCCGATACGCCCCCCGGAAGAAGCGGTAGCGAAACAGCTGTAGGGGAGGAGGGAGCACGAATACACGCGGACAATCAGTGAATAAGGTATGAGACACATCCTGGAAACTAACTACAATATGCGAATAATCTCAGAGATAGGAAGTGAGTGAATTAAGGAACTGCAGGGTGGAAACTGAGTGGGATATACCTATAGAGACATTTAACATCTGGTGATAGGTGTATTATAATCTCCCTGATAAAAACTTTGGCAGTTTTTTATGGTTCTATATATGTGGAAATGAGTGGATCCCACTATTTTGAATATTGCTGTATTCTATAGATGGTGTTGGACATACTATGTTGTAAGATCTGATTAGCTTGGTTGTGAATTCTCGTGTCTCCCCCCGGAGGGAATGCTCTGAACTATTATTATGTTATTGTGATTTTTATGAATTTTTGTTAATTTTATGGGATATAATAAAGATTTATGATCATAAAATCGTTATGGTGAATCTTTCCTTTGGATGTAATATCAACATCCATGTATGTAAAATTTAGTGTGAATAAGGGAAGCTATTTTTTTTGAGGACCTTGTTTTGAACACTCTTGAACCATGCGGTATTGTTGTTGTCTCTCGGTATCCCAGTCTGCATCAGGTTATGTAGATTCTTGGACAAAGTGCCTCAGTGTCCGCGCTGCTGCTCCGAGACCAAAGAAACACAGACACAGGAATGTCTGGTACAGCTACAGCCTTTATTTCCAACGCGTTTCGGAGCCTCCTCCCGAGCTCCTTCCTCAGGGAACATCACTATTACACTGAACAGTTACACTTTTATAAGGAAAAAGGCGCCAAAAACATGATGGAAATTACATCAGCAAGAAGGGAGGATCTACCCATGACGTCACAATGTTTACAAAACAAATTGCCGTGACAGCCGATGAGAGATATATCAAAAAATAAACATAGTGTGTGTATCCATCAAGTGCATAAATCACATATAATAAAAAAAGAGAAAACACAACAAAACTCACAGCCATATGAGAAGATAAGAGAAGAAAAAAAAGACGGAAAGGTTCTTGTTTGGAATCAAACCCACAAAAATGAAAAAGTGATGTGTGTCCAATACTTGTAGTCTCTCTGACATGTGTGCTATATGTCTGGGCATATTGAATCAAAGTATTATTGGGTTCTAAGTTCTCAAAAAGATTTTTGTAATCTCAATTACATAAAATATATCTTAAAAGTGTATAAAAAAGGAAGGGAAGGGTGTCTAAAGGGGATGTCACACGCGTCGATATCGCTGTCAATATCGCTCATGCGTCACAAATTTTCAGTCGCTCAAGCGACGTAAAAGTGACGCAGGAGCGACATTGAAGCGTGTGACCAAGCGATGCAACCAGCGATATGTCACTGATCGCCGATCGCAGGTTTCACTGCCAGACGTAAAACCTGTCGCTCATCGCTCAGTAGACCTTGTGCATCGCTGCGTGTGACTCTAAACTCAGCGACATATTTTCTATTTTGACAACGTACAAGCGACTAAATAAAATCGCTGGCGACATCACTGCATCGCTGGGTCATATTGACGCGTGTGACATCTTACCTGCGATAATTCCACATCGCTCAGGCGATTAATAATTTGTGACGCATGAGCGATATCGCGGGCGACATTGACACGTGTGACAGGCCCTTAAGATGTGCTCAAATAGTGATCTTAAATAAAGAGAATACCTATCTTAGTATCATTTAAATATATATACAGAGCAGAAGGAAAAATGAAGAAAAGAAAATAGGACTCGATCTAGCTGATAAATCAATATGTGCAAACATCAATGGTATATGTGTTGTGCTAAATTGTCTGTGATTAAAAAGTGTCTCAAAAAGGTCAAAAGTGTCTGATAAGAGGTTAATGGTGATAATTGTCTATTTCTTTTATTCCTATACAGGTATCGACTTTATGGAAGAAGGGAACAATGAAGAAAAAGAGGGAGTTCCCACGTCAAAAAAAATAATATAAATATATATGGATAAAAATAGTATGAAAAAATATATACCGTATATACTCGTGTATAAGCCGAGTTTTTCAGCACAAAAAATGTGCTGAAAAGTCCCCCCTCGGCTTATACACGGGTATATACGGTAGCCCCAGCTGTATACAGCAGCCCCAGCTGTATACAGCCCCCCGTGGTAACCAGGGCCCCCCTTGCTGCACACCTGTAAAGGAAGATGTCAGTATACTTACCGCTGCCGCCGCCGCTCCCGCTGCTCGTCACCGCGCTGCTCCGGGTCTTCATGATTCCTGTTCCTTCTCCGGCGCTCAGGAAATGACGTCATTGTTCGAGCGCCGGAGAAGGAACAGGAAGCATGAAGACCCGGAGCAGCGCGGTGACCGAGAAGCGGAGCAGTGCGGCGGCGCGCAGCGATAAGTATACTGACATCTTCCTTTACAGGTGTGCAGCAAGGGGGCCCTGGATACCACGGGGGGGCTGTATACAGCTGGAGCTGCTGTATACAGCTGGGGCCCCTGTATACTACTTATAGGGGGGGTCTGTATACCTCTGGGCTGCTGCTGTATATACCCCCTGGGGCTGCTGCTGTATATACCCCCTGGGGCTGCTGCTGTATATACCCCCTGGGGCTGCTGCTGTATAACCCCCTGGGGCTGCTGCTGTATACACCCCCTGGGGCGGCTGCTGTATATACCCCCTGGGGCTGCTGCTGTATACTACTACTGGGGCTGCTGTATACTACTACTGGGGCTGCTGTATACTACTACTGGGGCTGCTGTATACTACTACTGGGGCTGCTGTATACTACCACTGGGGCTTCTGTATACTACTACTGGGGCTGCTGCTGTATATACCACTGAGGCTGCTGTATACTACTACTGGGGCAGCTGTATACTACCTCCGGGGCTGCTGCTGTATACTACTACTGGGGCTGCTGTATACTACTACTGGGGCGGCTGTATACTACCACTGGGCTTCTGTATACTACTACTGGGGCTGCTGCTGTATATACCACTGAGGCTGCTGTATACTACTACTGGGGCTGCTGTATACTACCTCTGGGGCTTCTGTATACTACCACTGGGGCTGCTGTATATACCTCTGGGGCTGCTGTATACTACCACTGGGGCTGCTGTATATATCTCTGGGGCTGCTGTATACTACCACTGGGGCTGCTTTATATATCTCTGGGGCTGCTGCTGTATATACCACTGGGGAGGCTGCTGTAACACTGCTGGGGCCTGTATGTACCACTGGGGAGGCTGATTTATACCACACTTCTGGGGGCTGTATACTACCACTGGGGAGGCCTGTACACCACTGCGGGGGCCTGTATACCACACTGCTGGGGGCTGTATACCTGTGCTGGGGTCCACCCTCGGCTTATACACGAGTCAATAGGTTTTCCCAGATTTTGGGGGCAAAAGTAGGGGGGTCGGCTTATACACGGGTCGGCTTATACACGAGTATATACGGTATATGAAAAAATATATATATCTATATATAGAAATATATATGTTTTAAAAATATATAAATAAATAACTGTATTACTTTGTTTAAAAAATCTTATCAAATAAAATGAATTTATAAAAATGGGTGAGAATCAATTATTACATAGTAGAACGAAGAATAAATAATTAAGAAGAAACTATTATAAACAGGACATTTCAAATGCTGTTTGCGACCTGTCTAATGAATTTTTGACTATCTACTACTAGTTCTAATCCTCTGTGATACTAACTTGAGTCCATAGTTGATATCCCCAATGAATAGGAATTTTTTGTTCCTAAACTGAATATATATGTATATATATTGTTTTCAACTAAATGATACCCTGTTTTTGCTCTTTTTTTAAATCCCTTTTAGTATTTGAAATGTCCTGTTTTTAATAGTTCCTTCTTAATTATTTATTCTTCGTTCTACTATGTAATAATTGATTCTCACCCATTTTTATAGATAAATTCATTTTATTTGATGAGATTTTTTAAACAAAGTAATACAGTTATTTATTTATATATTTTTAAAACATATATATTTCTATATATAGATATATATATTTTTTCATACTATTTTTATCCATATATATTTATATTATTTTTTTTGACGTGGGAACTCCCTCTTTTTCTTCATTGTTCCCTTCTTCCATAAAGTCGATACCTGTATAGGAATAAAAGAAATAGACAATTATCACCATTAACCTCTTATCAGACACTTTTGACCTTTTTGAGACACTTTTTAATCACAGACAATTTAGCACAACACATATACCATTGATGTTTGCACATATTGATTTATCACCTCGATTCTCCTAGATCGAGTCCTATTTTCTTTTCTTCATTTTTCCTTCTGCTCTGTATATATATTTAAATGACTAGCTGTGAGCCCGATTCTAAAGAATCGGGAGTCTAGAATCCGTATTTCCTTTTATTTAAAAATAGTTTTAACTAATAATCCAATAATTCCATGATATCTTTCCATCAACTACATATAATTGTATGGTTGATATCATTTTTGGAAAATTGAACTATTATGATGTAAGGGTCTTGGAACACAAGGTAATGTGTCAATAGCTTGATTTGACAAATCAATATTGATATTCTGCGTATTAGCCAGTTTGTGTCAGCCCACCAATCGCATCAAGATGCCCTTACATCTGGTGGGTCCTAATCTAACTAATTCCGAATTATGAATATTTTGATTTATTTAACAGCAGCATTTTTCATTTATTTAAAAAGGATGTGGATGTAAAAAATAAAATTTCCACACCTGACACCTAAGGAGTTACCGTCAACAGACTTGCAGCAATTTCCATAACACAACTAAGGAATTTGCAGTAAATTTGCGGTAAATGGAGCAAACATGGCTACGGCAGATGCAGGAAATACAGCCACTAACAAACCACAGGTCACTGCAGTTATTGTGGCTGAAACAGCCGCAACCACGTTGTCTGCATCCACTGCAAGTGAACTACAAATTTCATACACATTGCATGAAAATTACAGCAAGTGTGCTGTAGGTGAGCCCTAAGGCAGCAAATGTAGAAATGTTAAATTTAAAAAAAAGAACATCCACAAATAGCTAAAAAATGCTAGAGTCAAAGGTAAATCTCAATTAAGATATGTCCCTCTCTATCTATATATAGTGAACACACCTTGAGATGGAGATGTGTGTGAACAGCCATCCCACCCGTCTCTTAGCTGTTCACAAAAACCTCTCCCTGTAAAAAAAAATATAGCAAAATTCTCAGCACTTGTAGTGCTGGAACATAATATGATGGTTTCTATCACCAAATTGTAAAATTTGGATGATACACATCTATGATCTCATACTAAATGTGTGTTCATCTGTATATCTATATATATAACAAGAAAAAAACTGCACAGCACTCAAAGACAAATGTGAACTGGTGCTAGCAAAGCTGCAGGGTTATATAATATGAAAAAGATCCTTGCAGCACACAGCTACTACCAATGATGTACATAAGCTACTAGCCATATATATCTGAGGAAAAAGTTTAAAAACGTACGTTTTTTTCAAAAAAACTCAAAAATCTCCAATTTTTTATTTAATTCTGAAGTTCTTGGTACATACATTGGCCAATGTCTGTTTGCTCATCAACTGCGACAAAGTGACTTCAGGGTCTGATGAGTCCTACGCTGATATCCCTATCCTCCTTGTCCGCTTCCCCACTTCTAAGTGGGCAGACACCATCTAGACCCTCCATCACCTGTAGGTAATGAGGGTGCACATTGCAGCATGGATCCTGCAACTCCATATGATTAATAACAAGAAAAAAACTGCACAGCACTCAAAGACAAATGTGAACTTGTGCTAGCAAAGCTGCAGGGTTATATAATATGAAAAAGATCCTTGCAGCACACAGCTACTACCAATGATGTACATAAGCTACTAGCCATATATATCTGAGGAAAAAGTTTAAAAACGTACGTTTTTTTCAAAAAACTCAAAAATCTCCAATTTTTTATTTAATTCTGAAGTTCTTGGTACATACATTGGCCAATGTCTGTTTGCTCATCAACTGCGACAAAGTGACTTCAGGGTCTGATGAGTCCTACGCTGATATCCCTATCCTCCTTGTCCGCTTCCCCACTTCTAAGTGGGCAGACACCATCTAGACCCTCCATCACCTGTAGGTAATGAGGGTGCACATTGCAGCATGGATCCTGCAACTCCATATGATTAATAACAAGAAAAAAACTGCACAGCACTCAAAGACAAATGTGAACTGGTGCTAGCAAAGCTGCAGGGTTATATAATATGAAAAAGATCCTTGCAGCACACAGCTACTACCAATGATGTACATAAGCTACTAGCCATATATATCTGAGGAAAAAGTTTAAAAACGTACGTTTTTTTCAAAAAACTCAAAAATCTCCAATTTTTTATTTAATTCTGAAGTTCTTGGTACATACATTGGCCAATGTCTGTTTGCTCATCAACTGCGACAAAGTGACTTCAGGGTCTGATGAGTCCTACGCTGATATCCCTATCCTCCTTGTCCGCTTCCCCACTTCTAAGTGGGCAGACACCATCTAGACCCTCCATCACCTGTAGGTAATGAGGGTGCACATTGCAGCATGGATCCTGCAACTCCATATGATTAATAACAAGAAAAAAACTGCACAGCACTCAAAGACAAATGTGAACTCCTCATCAGACCCTGAAGTCACTTTGTCGCAGTTGATGAGCAAACAGACATTGGCCAATGTATGTACCAAGAACTTCAGAATTAAATAAAAAATTGGAGATTTTTGAGTTTTTTGAAAAAAACGTACGTTTTTAAACTTTTTCCTCAGATATATATGGCTAGTAGCTTATGTACATCATTGGTAGTAGCTGTGTGCTGCAAGGATCTTTTTCATATTATCTATATATATATATATATATGATAAATATCTATATATATATACTAGCTGTGAGCCCGATGCAAATGCATCGGGATTCTAGAACGTGCATTAATTTGATTATAGTAGTTATAGCTGTTAGCCTGATGCAAATGCATCGGGTATCTAAAATATGTTTATTGTTTTTTTAAAGATTTTTAAATAATAAGCGCATCATCAATAGCAATAATATAAGCCATAGCATTATTATTAGCAGTAATAGAAGTATTAATAGCATTATTAGCAGTATTATGAGCATTAATAACAGTATTAATAGCATTAATAGCATTATTATTAGCATTAATAGCATTATTAATAGCATTATTAGCATTAATAATAGCATTAATAGCATTATTATTAGCATTAATAGCATTAATAACATTATTATTAGCATTAATAGCATTATTATTAGCATTAATAGCATTAATAGCATAATTAATAGCATTAATAGCATTATTAATAGCATTATTATTAGCATTAATAGCATTAATAGGAGAAATATTAGCATTAATAGCATAATTAATAGCATTAATAGCATTATTAATAGCATTAATAACATTATTATTAGCATTATTAGCATTAATAATAGCATTAATAACATTATTAATAGCATTATTATTAGCATTAATAGCATTAATAGCATTATTATTAGCATTAACAGCATTAATAATACCATGAATAGGAAAAATATTAGCATTAATAGCAATAATAGCATAATTAATAGCATTAATAGCATTATTAATAGCATTAATAGCATTATTATTAGCATTAATAGCATTAATAGGAGAAATATTAGCATTAATAGCATAATTAATAGCATTAATAGCATTATTAATAGCATTAATAGCATTAATAATAGCATTAATAGCATTAATAATAGCATTATTGGCATTAATAGCATTAATAACATTATTAATAGCATTAATAGCATTATTATTAGCATTAATAGCATTAATAGCATTATTATTAGCATTAATAGGATAAATATTAGCATTAATAGCAATATAGGATAATTAATAGCATTAATAGCATTATTAATAGCATTAATAGCATTAATAGGATAAATATTAGCATTAATAGGATAAATATTAGCATTAATAGCAGAATTAATAGCATTAATAGCATTATTAATAGCATTAATAGCATTATTATTAGCATTAATAGCATTAATAGGAGAAATATTAGCATTAATAGCATTAATAGGATAAATATTAGCATTAATAGGATAAATATTAGCATTAATAGCAGAATTATTAGCATTAATAGCATTATTATTAGCATTAATAGCATTAATAATAGCATTATTAGCATTAATAATAGCATTATTAACATTATTAATAGCATTAATAGCATTATTATTAGCATTAATAGCATTAATAATAGCATTATTAGCATTAATAATAGCATTAATAACATTATTATTAGCATTAATAGCATAATTATTAGCATTAATAGCATTATTATTAGCAGTAATAACATTATTATTAGCATTTTTTTTAATTATTATTTTTTATTTAATTATTTATTATTTTGTATTTATTTTTTTATTATATTTTAATTATTTTTTTTATTATTAAATTTATTATTTAGGCTGAGACCCAGTTCTCTTTCAGGTCCGCTGAAAGGGCTGATATAATTAGCATATATTTAATTTTTTTATTATTATTTTTATTGAATTATTTATTATTTTAAATTTTATTTTTTTATTATTTTTTAATTATTTTTTAATTTTTTTTTTTTATTATTAAATTTATTTATTTTTTTAAGTCTGACTGAGACGCAGTTCTCATTCAGGTCCGCCTTTTTTTTTCTCCATTGACATACATTACCGGTGTGTCGGCGATTTTATGGCCGGCCACCTGGTTCTATTTGTCGGCCCTAAAATCGCGGACACACCGCTAATGCATCTCTATGGGCAGTCAGCCCGATTTCGGATTGAACGCCAACCAATCAGAATTGGAGCTGACTGCCCATAGACATGCATTAGCGGTGTGTCCGCGATTTTAGGGCCGACAAATAGAACCAGGGGGCGGCCATAAAATCGCCGACACACCGGTAATGTATGTCAATGGGGAAAAAAAGGCGGACCTGAATGAGAACTGAATGAGGGGCTCTTCTGATTGGCTGAGGCAGTAAACAGCGACCAATCAGAAGAGGGCCTCAGATCTCATTCAGATAGAATGGCGGATTTTTCGTCCATTCTATCTTAATGAGAAGGAAGAGGATGTCGGAGGTGGAAGTTTGCGAAAAGAAGACAGAAGATCCCCGGGGCCGGACGAAGAGGCGGAGATGGCGGAAAGAAGAGAGAAGACCCCCGGGGCCGGAGGAAGAGGACGCCTGGCCGGACGGAGGACTTGTGGATCGGACGGACGATCAGATGACTTGAAGGCATGTAAGTGATCGACAGGACGTTAGGTTAGGGGACGGCGGGGGGTTAGGGTGTAGTGCTTTAGCGAGAGGGGCAGGGGACAGCGGCGGGAGCTTAGGGGCGGCGGTGCCTTAGGGGATAGGCGGCGGGGCTTAGGGGGTATCGGCGGGGGCCTAGGATGCTACGGGGCTTAGGGGGTAGGGCTTAGGGGCGGCGGTGCCTTAGGGGGTAGGCGGCATGGCTTAGGGGGTATCGGCGGGGGCCTAGGGGGTAGGGGCTTAGGGGCGGCGATGGCTTAGGGGGTAGACGGCGGGGCTTAGGGGGTATCGGTGGGGGCTTAGGATGCTGCGGGTCGGGGGTTAGGTGGTCGGGGCTGCTGCGGGGCTTAGGGGATAGGGGCTTAGGGGCGGCGGTGCCTTAGGGGGTAGGCGGCATAGCTTAGGGGGTATCGGCGGGGGCCTAGGATGCTACGGGGCTTAGGGGGTAGGGGCTTAGGGGCTGCTGCGGGGCTTAGGGGGTAGGGGCTTAGGGGCGGCGGTGGCTTAGGGGGTAGACGGCGGGGCTTAGGGGGTATCGGCGGGGGCTTAGGATGCTGCGGGTCGGGGGTTAGGGTGTAGGGGTGCGGCGGTGTTAGCGACAGCGGCGGGCATAGGTGCGGCGGGTCGGGGCTTAGGGTGTAGGGGTGCGGCGGTGTTAGCGACAGCGGCGGGCATAGGTGCGGCGGGTGCGGGCATAGGTGCGGCGGGTCGGGGCTTAGGGTGTAGGGGTGCGGCGGTGTTAGCGACAGCGGCGGGGCTTTAGGCGAGCAGCGGCGGGGTAGTGTGTTAGAGCGGCAGGGGGCTGTAGTGTACAGCGCGATGGTATACTACAGTCCCATGCCGCTTATGAGCATGGGACTGTAGTATACTATAGCGGTGTACAGGACAGTAGTATGGGCTTCTGTTGCTTGGTTAGTGGTGGGTGTCAGCGACTCGCAATGCCCGCTTTGCGGGCATTGCTTCGCTAGGCTGCAACGACTCGCAATGCCCGCTACGCGGCCACGGGGAGAGTCCAAGAGAAGCAGCTCGGACTCGCTAACCAAGCCACCGGAAGCAGCGCCGCTCCGACGGAAGTCAGTTACGGCAATTATATAATAGATTAAATCCCTTTTGTACAGAATTTATCTCCCCAAAAATAACTATATATATAACATGGCTATATAATAACCATGTAATTAATATCTTTAGAAATATAACTAAACTAATTTTTTTATAGATTTTGTGGTTTTTGTAAAAAAAAGTATCAGAACAGTATGAAAAAAAAGAAAAAGCTTAACGTAAAACATTTTTGTACACGATATTGTGTGTAAAGACCTTAGGAGAATCAGGCAGTAATTGTCCTTGGAGTGGTGAATTGAGCACTTTGACCTTGACATTACAGCGTTGCTTGACTCTAGAAAAGGCCACATAGAGTTGACCATGGGCAAAAGGTGGTTCCGGGAGATATATCCCAACTCGATTGAGAGTTTGCCCTTGCGATTTATTGATGGTCATTGCAAATGCTGCCTTGATGGGAAATTGTCGTCTTCTTCATCTGAATGGTAATGCAGTCTCTGATGGACATAAATCAATACGTGGAATGAATACCACCTGTCCTGCTGCTGAGCCGGTAATAACTTTAGCCTGGATCATGTTTGGAAACAATGCAGTTACAATGAGCCGAGTACCATTGCACAGACCTTTCCTGGTATTCAGGTTGCGTAACAGCATGACAATGGTGCCAACTTTAATGTTTAGATGATGTAGAGGCATTCCAGTAGGTGTAAGTGAATACAAAAATTCAGGTGGGTATTGTTCTGAATCATCACAGTCCTCCGCATCAATAGAATCTTCACTCATATAGTCTGTGTACTCACCAATCAAGCAATCCATGACTTTGGAATTAACAAACTCGACGTCGTCATTCTTCGGACATAGGATAGCATGAGAAGCAGCGATATTGATACTCTCGTTGTTACTGACATCAATGTTAATGTTGTCTCCAAAGATCTCATGTATTAAAGACCCAGTGCACAGCATATCTGGAGGAATCTCGATGACATCATCTCCAAGGTTATGTTCATTGGACAGCTCACCATTACCAAGTTTAAGCAACCAAGTGCTGTATTCCGGATCAATAGAGCGCATGTTGTTAATAAGCGGGAGTGGATTGAAAATGGGCCAATGTGTAGAATATTTTAAACAGCTCTCTACAATATCTGTTCTTGTGCCATGAGGAATGACAGGAAGACATTGTCGAAAGTCTCCTCCAAGTACAATTACTTTGGCTCCAAAAGGTGTCTTTTCTTTGTTGGTAACTTTTTTGGTCATAACATCTCGTAACAGTCTTTCAATGACATGCAATGCATACTTTGAGACCATTGTGCACTCATCTATAATAAAGAGTTCCGTCTTCTGCAAATCATAAGCTGCATCCGTGTCCTTTTTTATCCTGGAAACCGATGTTTCATTCACAGGTATTGGTATTCCATAAAGAGAATGAATTGTTCTTCCTCCTTCAAGCATATTGGCTGCAATTCCTGTAGTGGCAGCAGGTGACACCATTTTTCCTTCTCCCCTTAGTTGATGTAGAAGTAGATGGTAAAGGTAAGTTTTTCCACTGCCACCAGGACCATCAATGACGAAGCACTTTGGTGTTGCAGTAGTGTCTTCTAATGCTTGAATAATAGCCTCATAAGCCAAAAGTTGTTGAGGATTGAGAGTTGCTTTCATCTCTGCAGCTGTTCTGAACTCATCGTCTTGATGAAATTGTTGTGGAAGTTGTTGTTTCCTGACAGGGCGTGGTAAATTAAAATCAGTATATTTTTTGCCATGACTTCTCAAAATTTCTTGGATATCTGTCATCGCATATCCTTCACATTTCACACACTCCTCCGTATTTGAGTGATATTTATGGCAATAGTCTTGAATGAAGTGTTCTTTAAATTCAAGCCACAACTCCAGTGGATTAGCAGGAGGGCCAAAAATGCAAATTTAGGCAAACATATCACGTAGCTGTGCAGGCATGTTCAAAATGCAAGCATCAAGTAAGGTATTTCTCCACAAACTGTCATCAAATAATAAACCAAGAGCTAAGGCAGCGTCTTTGAAAGTTAGATGTGTAACTCCATGAACCATTTTAATGCTGTCAAAACTGGTGGCACCTTTGACATGCAGCAACAACAACCGCAAATAGTAGCGTACTTGGTTTCTGAGACTTATGGTATACATTCTTCCAATTACAGAAGCACCTCCTCGCTTTCTCTGTTGCCAAGAACCTTCTACCCAAACGTAGTGTTCTGGAATTTCACGATATAAATAAGTATGAGCAGTTGGGTCCTTCTTATTAAGCTCAAAATAGCCCATAAGAGTGGAATTGTTCTGTAGCTTGTGTCTGATGTTGGCTACAGAGTCATCCTCATGAAAATAGAGTTGTTGAGAATGAGGCAGATGTACGGCCAGGCGAATAATACTGTGCGATTGTTTGTGCATGGGATAAGCAAATATCCGCCAAGCTGCCTCAGGTGCACTAACATAACGGGAATCCATAAATTGATGTGTTTCATCATGTTGGATGCTTGTTTGGCAAATTTCCAGATTTGCTTTATCATGTCCTTTATATACATATTTAAATAAGTATTTGACACTTTGTATGGAACCACAAACTTCCACATTGATATGACACTTATATTTGAGTAGTAAGAAAGGATTATAAGGAACTACCCATGAATTGTCAATCATGACGGAATGGTGTTCAAATGATGGTCCTGTATTTCGTCGATAAGTCGGATAGGCATCCTTTGCGATGACAGTCGAATCCTGAAAATGTTTGGGGAAACCTTTGCTACACTTCCCAAGATGCATACATGGTGAATTTGGCCTCAGTTCTCCACAGGGACCATGAATCATGTGTTGCATGACGATCTTATGAAGCTGAGGGTAGATGATAGGATCTGGTATTTCAGCCCAAACAGTATTGTCAACTTCAATCTCTGTGCGTAATTTTGAGGTGGCATCCAAAATGATCAAAATGTGAGCATGAGGTAGCCCACGTTTCTGAAACTCAATTACATGAACCATGGCGCAAACTTTTCCAAATAAGCCATTTTTAATGTCTTTTAACAGTGCTTCAAGTTTAATTCTGAAGACCCGTGCCACCAAATCTGGTCTGTGTTCTACACGCTGCCATGGTTCCAAATTGTTAGTGATCTCATTCCATTTGGGATTACATGTCATGGTGACAAATAGATCTGGGTGACCAAATTTAGTGACTATAGCCATGGCATCTTGATAACGCTGCTGCATATTTCTGGGGCTGCCTTCGAACGATGATGGTAGAATGACAGTTCTGCCAATGGGAATGCCTTTTTGAATGGATTTGTTAATGAGATGCTCTTGAAGTATGCAATAATCCTCGACTTTTAAATTTGACTGGTGTTGACGGATAAAATTCAGTCGATTGGCCTCAATTTTCACATAAGCATCAACTAAGTACTGCTGTGTCAATTTTCCACCATTCAAAATGGGATTAAACTGATTGAGGACAGACAGCACATAACAGTAATATTGGAGTTGTGTAACCCTGCGTTCACTTTTTCCTTGATGCTTCAGTCCATCATGCCACCCTTGTTCTCCGTAAGGGAAAAATAAAGGATAGAGTAACGCATTCAAGTTACTGTGAAGAATGCTGACCTGTTGTGTCTTTGGAGCCAAAGGATTTTGTGGATAGGCTTTTAAATGGATTAATATATCTCGGTTGAATGGTGGCTCCCCATTGTTATTTTCAAATACAACAGCTACTTCGTTGACAGTCGGATTGTTATAGCGTCGAGGGTCTTGACTGCGGTCTTGTTTAAGTGCCATCGTAATATTTGGCATGACAGTGCCATTTGTTTCAGCCTTTTGTTGTTCTTCCTGTTCCACGTCACGGAGCATTTTGTATGCAGCTACAAAAGGATTGATGTTTTCTAATTGAAGAGCAATAATACTCATTAAAGTTGGAAGGCATTGTAAATTTGGTTGACATTGCAAACGTTGTTCGTTGGCGGTAGCAGTATCCAAGATGTAAAGTTGAGCATATGTTGGAACGTGATCATCTGCCGGATGTAGTGTGCCAGTGCGATGGTAGATTTGGCCATGTATGCGGAAACAGTAAGGGCCATGTCCAGGTGGTGGAGAAATATTGGCACCCATGGAGGCGAAAGCAAAGGAGCTGTTGATGGCTCGGATGTTGTCCATGAGATTATGACTGTACTCACTTTCTCCTTTAAGTAAACGCTTGAATACCTCAGGGTATTCAGGGATAGGTATATGGACCTTGCCCTTGTGACAGCAGAGTGTATAATTTTGATCACATGGCATCTCAGCATGAAAATGTAGTTCCTCACAATATTGACATGTATATGTCATTGGACCACAGCTGTGCTCTACAATGGAAGTGTCATCATCGGTAAAACCAATGGGATGTATAAGGACAGTAGGAGGTAACAAAATATTATATTTTTTATGTAGGCCAACATATATTAGACGTTGCACTGCTTCAGGTTCCACACATTCGATGAATGAGGATGTAGATGGTATATGAAGCTGAGGCTGTCTGAATGTAGAGATGGAAGCAGTGCGTGCGCGTCGTCGGTGTTGTTCCGCAACAGAATTGTGTAAGCGGAGTTGTTTTGACTTAGTAGACTCCACACTGATGCGTGCTTTGAAAGCAGTTTCAACTTTCTCAACATGAGCTCTGAGAAATCTGCTGACGTGGCCAAGAAAGCACCTGTGCCTGCACCGAAGGCTAAGAAGCGCAGCACGGAGAGTGCTGAAGACAGGTGCATTCGATTGGACAAAAAGAAGGCTGCATATTAGAAACGCATTGCCAAGTAGTCTCTTGAAGAGAGAAGCCTGAGATTAATAAATAAAGCTCTGGCAGCCCGACCAATGAGCATAGCGCCTCACTTCGCATTGAGATACATAGCGGTCTGTAGACCTATGCATGGGCGGGCCCTTGGTTCTATTTTCGGCCACGGCGCTCGGCTCTCGTCAGTCGTTGCCAGGGCGGGAGGCCATGCAACGGCTCGCAATGGCCGCTTCAGATATAGATATAGATAGGTAGATAGATAGATAGACAGATATTGATAGATGTAGATAGATATAGATAGATATAGATAGATAGATACATAGATAGATAGATACAGATAGATAGATATAGATAGATAGTGATAGATAAATTGATAGAGATAGATAGAGATAGATAAATAGATAGAGATACATAGATAGATAGATAAATAGATAGAGATAGAGATAGATAGATAAATAGATAGAGATAGAGATAGATAGATAGATAAATAGATAGATAAATAGATAGATAAATAGAGATAGATAGATAGGATAGATAGATAAATAGATAGGGATAGATAGATAAATAGATAGTGATAGATAGATAAATAGATAGAGATAGATATATATATAGATAGAGATAGATAAATAGATAGATAAATTGATAGAGATAGATAAATAGATAGATAAATAGATAGAGATAAATAGATAAATAGATAGAGATAGATAGATAGATAAATAGATAGAGATAGATAAATAGATAAATAGATAGAGATAGATAAATAGATAGATAAAAAGATAGAGATAGATAGATAGATAAATAGATAGAGATAGATAGATGGATAGATAGATAAATAGATAGAGATAGATAAATAGATAGAGATAGATAGATATATAGATAAATAGATAGATAAATAGATATAGATAGATAAATAGATAGAGATAGATAGATAGATAAATAGATAGAGATAGATAAATAAATAGATAGAGATAGATAGATAAATAGATAGATAGATAGATAAATAGATAGAGATAGATAGATAGAGATAGATAGATAGATAAATTGATAGAGATAGATAAATAGATATATAAATAGATAGATAAATAGATAGAGATAGATAAATAGATAGATACATAGATATATAGATAGATAGATAAATAGATAGAGATAGGTAGATAGATAGATAAATAGAGATAGTAGATATAGAATAGATTAATAGAGAATAGATGAATAAATAGATAGAGATCGATAAATAGATAGATAAATAGATAGATAGAAATAATAGATAAATAGATAGAGATAGATAGATAGATAAATAGATAGATAAATAGATAGAGATAGATAAATAAATAGATAGAGATAGATAGATAAGATAGATAAATAGATAGATAGATAGATAAATAGATAGAGATTAGATAGATATAATAGATAGATAAATAGATAGAGATAGATAGATAGATATAGATAGATGAATAAATAGATAGAGATCGATAAATAGATAGATAGATAAATAGATAGAGATAGATAGATAGATAGATAAGAGATAGATAAATAGATAGAGATAGATAGAGAGATAATAGAGATAGATAAATAGATAAGAATAAATAGATAGATAGATAAATGATAGAGATAGATAAATAGATATATAAAATAGATAAATAGATACATAGAGATAGATAAATAGATAGATATAGATAATATATAGATAGAGAGAGCTAGATAGATAGATAAATGATAGAGATAGATAGATACATAGATAAATAGATAGAGATAGATAGATAATAATAGATAAATAGATAGAGATAGATAGAAAAATAGATAGAGATAGATAGATAGATAAATAGATAGATAGAGATAGATAGATAGATAAATAGATAGAGATAAATAGATAGATAGATAAATAGATAGAGATAGATAAATAGATAGATAAATAGATAGAGATAGATAGATAGATAAATAGATAAATAGATAGAGAAATAGATATAGATAGATAAATAGATAGATAGATAAATAGATAGAGATAGATAGATAGAGATAGATGAATAAATAGATAGAGATCGATAAATAGATAGATAGATAAATAGATAGAGATAGATAAATAGATAAATAGATAGATAGATAAATAGATAGAGATAGATAGAGAGATAGATAGAGATAGATAAATAGATAGATAGATAGATAGATAAATAGATAGATAGATAGATGTAGATAGATAGAAATAGATACATAGATAGACTGTTTTTAATAAGTAGCAAAGGTAATAGAAATAAGGCTGGCTTCACACTTGCAGATGGATCTGCAGCGTTTTGCAGATGCATCTGCAAGTGTGAGCATGCTGACCGCGGCCCCTATGTTTATAATAGGGCGCACGCGGTGTGAAAGCTCTCATTCACTCCTATATGTGTACTGTCAGCAGGCGTATGCCTGCTGACAGATCACACACTCCCGTCCGCACTGTGGACGCGAGATGTAGCGTCCATGCTGCGGGCGGGAGTGTGTGATCTGTCAGCAGGCATACGCCTGCTGACAGTACACATATAGGAGTGAATGAGAGCTTTCACACCGCGTGCGCCCTATTATAAACATAGGGGCCGCGGTCAGCATGCTCACACTTGCAGATGCATCTGCAAAACGCTGCAGATCCATCTGCAAGTGTGAAGGCAGCCTAACACCCAAAAAGGACTATAAAGGGTTAATATTGGTACTGTAAGCACATTAATACTAATTTTCAGCCAAACAAGGTATCTTATCTGAATTTCTTTTCAATAATGTACAGGAGCTTGCTTCCTGACGTCACTGTGACACTGTGACAGGAATCGTCAAAGCAGGAATGACGTCTGAGGTAAAAATTCAAATTTCGCGGTCTAAAATGGCGGCCGCGAAATTAGAATTCATAAAATGGCGGCTTTCGCGAGGCGGTGTTCTGATTGGCGCTTGACTTCCCATAGAGATATAATGGACGACTTTTCGTCCATTCTACCTATATGGGAAGTGAGGCGCTATTCTGATTGGTCGCTGTGTGCTGGCGGCGACCAATCAGAATAGCGCCTCAGTTTCAGCGGTAAATTTGAAAGTCAAAGTCGTCCATTATATGTCTATGGGAAGTGAGGCGCTATTCTGATTGGTCGTTGGCAGCACACAGCCACCAATCAGAATAGCGCCTCACTTCCCATAGAGATAGAATGGACTCGCCCCTGCAACGGCTTACAATGGCCGCTTCGATAGATAGATAGATAGATAGATAGATAGATAGACAGATAGATAGAGATAGATAGAGATAGATAGAGATAGATAGATAGATAAATAGATAGATAGATAGATAGATAGAGATAGATAGATAAATAGATAGATAGATGGATCGATAGATAGATAGAGATAGAGATAGATAGATAGATAGATAGATATAGATATAGATATAGATATAGATAGATATAGAGATAGATAGATAAATAGATGGATGGATGGATAGATAGATAGATAAATAGAGATAGATAGATATAGATAGATAGATAGATAGATAAATAGATAGAAATAGATACATAGATAGATCGATAGATAGATATAGATATATCGATAGATAGATAGATAGACAGATAGATAAATAGATAGATAGATAGATAAATAGATAGAGATAGATAGATAGATAGAGATAGATAAATAGATAGATAGATAGATAAATTGATAGAGATAGATAAATAGATATATAAATAGATAGATAGAGATAGATAGATAGATAGATAGAGATAGATAGATACATAGATATATAGATAGATAGATAAATAGATAGATAGATAGATAGATAAATAGATAGAGATAGATAGATATATAGATAAATAGATAGATAAATAGAGATATATAGATAAATAGATAGAGATAGATAGATAGATAGATAAATAGATAGATAGATAAATAGATAGAGATAGATAGATAGAGATAGATAGATAGATAGATAAATAGATAAAGATAGATAAATAGATAGATAAATAAATAGATAAATAGATAGAGATAGATAGATAGATAGATAAATAGATAAATTGATAGATAGATAGATAGATAGAGATAGATAGATAGAGATAGATAGATATATAGATAAATAGATAGATAAATAGATAGAGATATATAGATAAATAGATAGATAGATAGATAGATAAATAGATAAATAGATAGATAAATAGATAGAGATAGATAGATAGATAAATAGATAGAGATAGATAGATAGAGATAGATGAATAAATAGATAGAGATCGATAAATAGATAGATAGATAGATAAATAGATAGAGATAGATAAATAGATAGATAGATAGATAAATAGATAGAGATAGATAGATAGATAAATAGATAAATAGATAGATAGATAGATAGAGATAGATAGATAGATAAATAGATAGAGATAGATAGATAGAGATAGATGAATAAATAGATAGAGATCGATAAATAGATAGATAGATAGATAAATAGATAGAGATAGATAAATAGATAGATAGATAAATAGATTGAGATAGATAGAGAGATAGATAGAGATGATGATAGAGATAGATAGATAGATAGAGAGATAAATAGATAGATAGATAGATAGATAAATAGATAGAGGTAGATAGATAGAAATAGATACATAGATAGATAGACTGTTTTTAATAAGTAGCAAAGGTAATAGAAATAACACCCAAAAAGGACTATAAAGGGTTAATATTGGTACTGTAAGCACATTAATACTAATTTTCAGCCAAACAAGATATCTTATCTGAATTTCTTTTCAATAATGTACAGGAGCTTGCTTCCTGACGTCACTGTGACACTGTGACAGGAATCGTCAAAGCAGGAATGACGTCTGAGGTAAAAATTCAAATTTCGCGGTCTAAAATGGCGGCCGCGAAATTAGAATTCATAAAATGGCGGCTTTCGCGAGGCGGTGTTCTGATTGGCGCTTGACTTCCCATAGAGATATAATGGACGACTTTTCGTCCATTCTACCTATATGGGAAGTGAGGCGCTATTCTGATTGGTCGCTGTGTGCTGGCGGCGACCAATCAGAATAGCGCCTCAGTTTCAGCGGTAAATTTGAAAGTCAAAGTCGTCCATTATATGTCTATGGGAAGTGAGGCGCTATTCTGATTGGTCGTTGGCAGCACACAGCCACCAATCAGAATAGCGCCTCACTTCCCATAGAGATAGAATGGACTCGCCCCTGCAACGGCTTACAATGGCCGCTTCGATAGATAGATAGATAGATAGACAGATAGATAGAGATAGATAGAGATAGATAGAGATAGATAGAGATAGATAGAGATAGATAGATAGATAAATAGATAGATAGATAGATAGATAGAGATAGATAGATAAATAGATAGATAGATGGATCGATAGATAGAGATAGAGATAGAATAGATAGATAGATAGATTAGATATAGATATAGATATAGATATAGATAGATATAGAGATAGATAGATAAATAGATGGATGGATGGATAGATAGATAGATAAATAGAGATAGATAGATATAGATAGATAGATAGATAGATAAATAGATAGAAATAGATACATAGATAGATCGATAGATAGATATAGATATATCGATAGATAGATAGATAGACAGATAGATAAATAGATAGATAGATAGATAAATAGATAGAGATAGATAGATAGATAGAGATAGATAAATAGATAGATAGATAGAGATAGATAGATAGATACATAGATATAGATAGATAGATAAATAGATAGATAGATAGATAATAGATAAAATAGATAGATATATAGATAAATAGATAGATAAATAGAGATATATAGATAATAGATAGAGATAGATAGATAGATAGATAAATAGATAGATAAATAGATAAATAGATAGAGATAGATAGATAGAGATAGATAAATAGATAGAGATAGAAAATAGATAGATAAATAGATAAATAGATAGAGATAGATAGATAGATAAATAGATAAATAGATAGATAGATAGAGATAGATAGATAAATAGATAGAGATAGATAGATATATAGATAAATAGATAGATAAATAGATAGAGATATATAGATAAATAGATAGAGATAGATAGATAGATAGATAAATAGATAGATAAATAGATAGAGATAGATAGATAGAGATAGATAGATAGATAGATAGATAAATAGATAGAGATAGATAAATAGATAGATAGATAGATAAATAGATAGAGATAGATAGATAGATAAATAGATAAATAGATAGATAGATAGATAGAGATAGATAGATAGATAAATAGATAGAGATAGATAAATAGAGATAGATGAATAAATAGATAGAGATCGATAAATAGATAGATAGATAGATAGATAAATAGATAGAGATAGATAAATAGATAGATAGAATAAATAGATTGAGATAGATAGAGAGATAGATAGAGATAGATAGATAGATAGAGAGATAAATAGATAGATAGATAAATAGATAGAGGTAGATAGATAGAAATAGATACATAGATAGATAGACTGTTTTTAATAAGTAGCAAAGGTAATAGAAATAACACCCAAAAAGGACTATAAAGGGTTAATATTGGTACTGTAAGCACATTAATACTAATTTTCAGCCAAAAAAGATATCTTATCTGAATTTCTTTTCAATAATGTACAGGAGCTTGCTTCCTGACGTCACTGTGACACTGTGACAGGAATCGTCAAAGCAGGAATGACGTCTGAGGTAAAAATTCAAATTTCGCGGTCTAAAATGGCGGCCGCGAAATTAGAATTCATAAAATGGCGGCTTTCGCGAGGCGGTGTTCTGATTGGCGCTTGACTTCCCATAGAGATATAATGGACGACTTTTCGTCCATTCTACCTATATGGGAAGTGAGGCGCTATTCTGATTGGTCGCTGTGTGCTGGCGGCGACCAATCAGAATAGCGCCTCAGTTTCAGCGGTAAATTTGAAAGTCAAAGTCGTCCATTATATGTCTATGGGAAGTGAGGCGCTATTCTGATTGGTCGTTGGCAGCACACAGCCACCAATCAGAATAGCGCCTCACTTCCCATAGAGATAGAATGGACTCGCCCCTGCAACGGCTTACAATGGCCGCTTCGATAGATAGATAGATAGATAGATAGACAGATAGATAGAGATAGATAGAGATAGATAGAGATAGATAGAGATAGATAGAGATAGATAGATAGATAAATAGATAAGATAGATAGATAGATAGAGATGATAGATAAATAGATAGATAGATGGATCGATAGATAGATAGAGATAGATAGATAGATAGATGATAGATATAGATATAGATATAGATAGATTAAGAGATAGATAGATAAATAGATGGATGATGGATAGATAGATAGAATAAATAGAGATAGATAGATATAGATAGATAGATAGATGATAGATAGATAGATAGATAATAGATAGAAATAGATAATAGATAGATGATATAGATAGATATAGAATATATCGATAGATAGATAGATAGACAGATAGATAAATAGATAAGATAGATAGATAATAGATAGAGATAGATAGATAGATAGAGATAGATAAAATAGATAGATAGATAGATAGATAGATAAATATGATAGAGATAGATAAATAGA
>JARQOC010000005.1:359344033-359346533 GCA_033576535.1 Allobates femoralis | reverse complement strand
ATAAATAGATAGAGAGATAGATAAGAGATAGATAGAGATAGATAAATAGATGAGAGATAATAGATAATAGATAATAGATATAGATAGATAATAGATAGAGATAGATAGATAAATAGATAGAGATAGATAGAGAGATAGATAGAGATAGATAAATAGATAGATAGAGAGATAAATAGATAGATAGATAGATAAATAGATAGAGAGAGATAGATAGAAATAAATACATAATAGATAGATAGACTGTTTTTAATAAGTAGCAAAGGTAATAGAAATAACACCCAAAAAGGACTATAAAGGGTTAATATTGGTACTGTAAGCACATTAATACTAATTTTCAGCCAAAAAAGATATCTTATCTGAATTTCTTTTCAATAATGTACAGGAGCTTGCTTCCTGACGTCACTGTGACACTGTGACAGGAATCGTCAAAGCAGGAATGACGTCTGAGGTAAAAATTCAAATTTCGCGGTCTAAAATGGCGGACGCGAAATTAGAATTCATAAAATGGCGGCTTTCGCGAGGCGGTGTTCTGATTGGCGCTTGACTTCCCATAGAGATATAATGGACGACTTTTCGTCCATTCTACCTATATGGGAAGTGAGGCGCTATTCTGATTGGTCGCTGTGTGCTGGCGGCGACCAATCAGAATAGCGCCTCAGTTTCAGCGGTAAATTTGAAAGTCAAAGTCGTCCATTATATGTCTATGGGAAGTGAGGCGCTATTCTGATTGGTCGTTGGCAGCACACAGCACCAATCAGAATAGCGCCTCACTTCCATAGAGATAGAATGGACTCGCCCCTGCAACGGCTTACAATGGCCGCTTCGATAGATAGATAGATAGATAGATAAATAGATAGATAGATATAGATAGATAGATAAATAGATGATAGATAGAGATAGATAGTAGATAGAGATAGATAGATAGATATAGATTAGATAGATAGATATAGAGATAGATAGATAAATAGATGATGGATGGATAGATAGATAAATAGATAGAGAGATAGATAGATAGATAGAGATAGATAGACAGATAGATAAATAGATAAGAGATAGATAGATAAATAGATAGATAGATAGATAAATAAGATAGATAAATAGATAGATAGATATAGATGATAGATAGAGAGACAGATAGATAAATAGATAGAATAAATAGATAGTAGATAGATAGATAGATAGAGATAGATAGATAGATAAATTGATAGAGATAGATAAATAGATAATAAATAGATAGATAAATAGATAGTAGAGATAGATAAATAGATAGATATATAGATATATATATAGATAGATAGATAAATGATAGAGATAGATACATAGATATATAGATAGATAGATAATAGATAGAGATAGGTAGATAGATAGATAAATAGATGAGAGTAGATAGATATATATAGAGATAGATGAATAAATAGATAGAGATGATAAATAGATATATAGATAAATAGATAGATAAATAGATAGAGATAGATAGATAAATAGATAGAGATAGATAGATAGATAGATAGATAATAGATAGATAAATAATGAGATAGATAAATAATAGATAGAGATAGATAGATAGAGATAGATAATAGATAGATAGATAGATAAATAGATAGAGATAGATAGATAAATAGATAGAGATAGATAGATAGATAGATATAGATAGATGAATAAATAGATAGAGATAGATAGATAGATAAATAGATAGAGATAGATAGATAGATATAGATAGAATGATAAATAGATAGAGATGATAATAGATAGATAGATAAATAGATAGAGATAGATAAATAGATAGATAGATAGATAGATAAATAGATAGAGATAGATAGAGAGATAGATAGAGATAGATAAATAGATAGAGATAGATAGATAGATAGATAAATGATAGAGATAGATAAATAGATATATAAATAGATAAATAGATAGATAGAGATAGATAAATAGATAGATAATAGATATATATATAAGATAGAAGAGCTAGATAGATAGATAATGATAGAGATAGATAGATACATAGATATATAGATAGATAGATAAATAGATAGAGATAGATAGATAGATAAATAGAGATAGATAGATATATAGATAAATAGATAGATAAATAGATAGAGATAGATAGATAAATAGATAGATAGATAAATGATAGAAGATAGTAATAGATAGGAGATAGATAGAGATAGATAAATAGATAGATAGAGATAAATAGATAGATAGATAAATAGATTAGATAGATAGAAAATAGATGAGATAGATAGATAATAGATAGAGATAGATGAGAGATAGATAGAGAAGATAAATAGATAGATAGAGAGATAAATAGATAGGAATAGATAAATGATAGAGATAGATAGATAGAAATAAATACATAGATAGATAGATGACTGTTTTTAATAAGTAGCAAAGGTAATAGAAATAACACCCAAAAAGGACTATAAAGGGTTAATATTGGTACTGTAAGCACATTAATACTAATTTTCAGCAAAAAAGATATCTTATCTGGAATTTCTTT
>JARQOC010000005.1:359261599-359338933 GCA_033576535.1 Allobates femoralis | reverse complement strand
TGATTTCTTATATATTTTAAGTCCTAACACTCTCAAAGATAGAAAATATGTAAAAAAAATATGTACCGTATATACTCGTGTATAAGCCGACCCGTGTATAAGCCGACCCCCCTACTTTTGCCCCCAAAAACTGGGAAAACGTATTGACTCGCGTATAAGCCGAGGGTGGACTCCAGCACAGGTATACAACCCCCAGCAGTAAGGTATACAGGCCCCCCCAGTGGTATACAGCAGGCCCCCAGGCATATAAGCAGGCCCCCAGGGGTATAAGCAGGCCCCCAGGGGTATTCAGCAGGCCCCAGGGGTATCAGCAGGCCCCAGGGGTATCAACAGGCCCCCAGGGGTATACAGCAGGCCCCATGGGTATCAGCAGGCCCCCAGGGGTATACAGCAGGCCCCCGGGGTATCAGCAGGCCCCCGGGGGTATCAGCAGGCCCCCAGGCGTATAAGCAGGCCCCCAGGGGTATTCAGCAGGCCCCAGGGGTATACAGCAGACCCCCATGGGTATACAGCAGGCCCCATGGGTATCAGCAGGCCCCCAGGGGTATACAGCAGGCCCCCAGGGGTATAAGCAGGCCCCCAGGGGTATTCAGCAGGCCCCAGGGGTATCAGCAGGCCCCAGGGGTACCAACAGGCCCCCAGGGGTATCAACAGGCCCCCAGGGGTATACAGCAGGCCCCCATGGGTATACAGCAGGCCCCCAGGGGTATCAGCAGGCCCCCAGGGGTATACAGCAGGCCCCCAGGGGTATTCAGCAGGCCCCAGGGGTATCAGCAGGCCCCAGGGGTATCAACAGGCCCCAGGGGGTATCAACAGGCCCCCAGGGGTATACAGCAGGCCCCCATGGGTATACAGCAGGCCCCCAGGGGTATCAGCAGGCCCCCAGGGGTATACAGCAGGCCCCCAGGGGTATTCAGCAGGCCCCAGGGGTATCAGCAGGCCCCCGGGGGTATCAGCAGGCCCCCGGGGGTATCAGCAGGCCCCCGGGGGTTTATACAGCAGGCCCCCGGGGGTTTATACAGCAGGCCCCCGGGGGTTTATACAGCAGGCCCCCGGGGGTTTATACAGCGCCCCCGGCAGTGGTATACAGCCCCCCCGCCTAGTACCGGGCCCCCATGCTGCGGCACAGCATACAGTAGTTCATACATTACCATCTCCTGCAGCGCGCGGCTCCTCCATCTCCCGCCCGGCTTGTTGCTGTAGTGTCATGTGACGCGCCAGTCACATGACACTACAGGAAGATGCCGGCTGGGACTGGAGGAGCCGCGCGCTGCAGGGAGAGATGGTAATGTATGAACTACTGTATCCGCAGCATGGGGGCCCGGTACTAGGCGGGGGGGCTGTATACCACTGCCGGGGGCCGCCAGGGGCTGTGTGGGGCAATATGCACTGCATCCCCTTGCCGGGGATGGACAGGGGGATGCGTGCATATTAATGAGCCGGGCCCACGTGACCGCGCGGTGTCACTGTAGCCCCCTCCTGCCTCCTCCTGCCCCCAGTCAGAGCCCCCGTCCCCATCACACACATGTATATACTCGCGTATAAGCCGAGGGGGGACTTTTCAGCCCAATTTTTGGGCTGAAAAAGTCGGCTTATACACGAGTATATACGGTAATAATCCGAGTATGGGAGCTTTTGGTGATTGCTACTCGAGGAGTTTTCCCCTTCTAGGTGTATAGCCCCGTATAATACATGGTGCACGGTTTGATGAGCCTTTAGTAGTGCCATTACGGTACTGTTCCACAGGGCTTTGTATACCTCTATTCACGTGACTCAGAGAAGGATTTATGCTGGACTGTCTGAGTTTGGATGAATAATGAGTAAGGTACTGCATTTTAAAGTTATTTTATGTCATTTAACACTGTGTCTTGATTTAAAATCTTGTTTTTAAATGTGTTTTCATTAATTGTGCACTACAACAATGTGTGGTGGGCGTCGACGTCAGTGTCCGCCGCCTTTATAGGGGTGGATATGACGGCACACGCCAGACAACAAGGTCCGTAGAAGGGGCAGGTGCTCCGAAACGAAATCCGTCACCTGTGTGTCTCCTCACTCCCTCCCCCATCGCAGAGAATCTATGTACAGAGGACTCTGAAATAAAAAAGGAAAAAGCTCTGCTCGGTGAGTGCCGCAATTTTTTTCTTATTTACTGAGATAGATAAATAGATAATAGATATAATGATAGATAGATAATAGATAGATAGATAGATAGAGAGATAATGATAGATAGATAGATAATAGTCAAAGAGGGTCACAGCACTTCTTTTCCAAAGCAAGGGTAGTTTATTCCAGCTCAGGCATACATGGCGACGTTTCGAGCCGTGTCAGCTCTTTATCCAGCAACCACATTACAATTATTCCAGTCTTTTATACACCTATGACCTCTTGCATCATTTCCTTACACATAATTAGCATAATTATACGACACCCACTACATAATTAACCCAGGTGCAATTGTACATAAGACAAGTGTTTTATAAACATCAATTATCAGGGGTCTAACTATTGTTATCACTGACGAATTACATTCCTTTTATAGTTCTAATTACATATCACAGTGTCACAGTGTTATGCACAGTATAGAACAGTATGGGAGCAGCTTACCGGGTTCCTGTACTTTTACATGTGTTTCTCAGCGTCCGGAAGCATCTACAGCACGGGGAGTGCTTTGCCCCCTCCCTCGTCGGCCTGGAAACCGCGCCAACGTGCGCGATGACATCACCGCGTTCGCGCATGCGTGTTGATCAAAACTAGTCATCCTCCATCTTAGTTGGGGCGAACTACAGCAATTCAATAGCTGAGCCCCACCCTATGTGTCTTTACAAAATATAAAGTGCTAAGTGCTTTTAAGGTGCTTCTTAATATGTGATATACTTTATCTTTTTGGGCTCCTGTCTTATTCATTAAGCTTTTAGATACTTATACGGGCACTTATCCTGATGTTTGTGCAAAATTGCTATGATTTATGTGACCTTCTTCTATGGATTACATTATCAGGTACCTTTTAACCCTTCCTTATCCCTTCTAAACCGAAATCTCCAGTGTTTCCATAGCTGGAACCAATCTCCAACTTAAACATCGCATCAGTTCGGGGTAATTCACGGGGTTATCCTGATTTCATTTACCCTTTCTTCCGGTCATTTATGTGTCTCAGTGCTTACTCATACTATGTGATATATCTCATATTATTATTAATACCATGTCTTATTATAAAATAATTTTTTTAGATAAAAAATGATTAAAATGTATATATGTGTGACTAGTTAGTGCGCTATGTTGTGCAAAATTACCGTACAGTGCTCCCTATATCGCTGCTCCCATTCCTTCAACACTGTATGGAATCTATCAGCATTATTTAGACCTCCTTCATTCTGTGTCTTCCCATGTTTCTATAAAACAATTAAAAAAACAATTCAAAACAGATAGTGTTAAAAGGTTCGTGTTTTTTAACCTATATTAAAAACAAGCCGTGGTTAAAATGTATACAACCTACTATGAGTGAGATTCCAATCCTAATGATTAGAGGACGATTCCTAACTTGTAGTCTATATTTAAGCCGCCTGACTTCAGAGTGCCCAACTTTTTTATCCATTTTAATTCCTGTATCCTCAAATGCTTTTCATGGTCCCCTCCTCTCCTCATCATTGGTGTTCCATCTATTGCTCTAACCCTTAAATCCCATTCATCATGCCCTGCCTCCGTGAAATGCTTTGACACTGGCAGGTTCATAATCTTTTTTCTGATGCTGTACCTGTGTTGACTCATCCTAATCCTCAACTCTAACGTAGTTTCCCCTACGTAATACTCCTTGCACGGGCATTCCAATAAATAGACCACATGGTCAGAAGCACACGTAAAAAATTGTTGAATTTTGTAAGTTTTCCCTTTGACCTCATATATGTTTCCCTTTTTCATGAGTGGGCAGTTAACACAGCCTATACATGGATAATTCCCTGTCCTTACACTCCCTGTCAAAGTGGTTTGTCGTTTAAAAGTGCCAATATCTGATTGGACCAAACGGTCCCTCAGGCTCCGGCCCCTTCTAAAAGAAAAAAGTGGTGCTTCTTTAAATTCCCTCACTTCCGGTAACCCGTCACTGAGGATCTGCCAATTTCTCTTTATCACCTGAACTATCTCCCTGGATTCTTCTCCGTATGTTGTCGCCACTGGTATCCTCCATCCTTTCTTTTGAGTGGTCCTCTTACTCTCTCGTTTCTCTCTACTCTCTTTCAAGACTTTGTCAGGGTAACCCAATCTCTGAATTTTTCCAGCAGCTTATCAACCACTTCCTCTCTCTTTTCCTCATCACTAACAATCCGTCTTACTCGTTTCACCTGTCCAAACGGTATAGCCCTCTTCAGCTTCGTGGGATGGCTACTGTTAAAATGTAGCAACTTGTTCCTGTCCGTAGGTTTTACATGCAATGTGGTACTCAGCTGCCCTCCTTCTAGCTCAACATTCACATCAAGAAATTGTATATTTGTCTTTGAATACACCATAGTGAATTTGATACTGTGTTCAAGTACCTATGGAAGTCCTCGAGCTCGTTAACATCACCTTTCCACAAGAGGAAAACATCATCGATGTATCTCCACAGCGACCAATCAGAATAGCGCCTCAATTCCCATAGAGATACATAGCGGTGTTTCGGCGAATTTATGGCCGGGCTCCTGGTTCTATTTTCGGCCACGGGGCTCGGCTCTGGTCGGTCGTTCCACGGGGCCGGAGACTCGCAATGGCCGCGAAGCGGCCATTGCTCGCGCCTCAGCAACGGCTCGCAATGATTGCGAGCCGTTGCTGAGGCGCGAGCAATGGCCGCGAAGCAAGTCTCCGGCCCCGTGGAATGACCGACCAGAGCCGAGCCCCGTGGCCGAAAATAGAACCAGGGGCCCGGCCATAAATTCGCTGAAACACCGCTATGTATCTCTATGGGAAGTGAGGCGCTATTCTGATTGGTCGCCGGCAGCACGCAGCGACCAATCAGCATAGCGCCTCACTTCCCATAGAGATACATAGCGGTGTTTCGGGGAATTTATGGCCGGGCCCCTGGTTCTATTTTCGGCCACGGCGCTCGGCGGCACTGCTCCTGACGGGGACCACCGCCGGAGCTCCGGCTTGTTACGGGGGGCACCGCAGAAGCTCGGCCTCCTGGCGGGGACCACCGTCGGAGGTCGGGCTTGTTACGGGGGAGCTCTGGCGGGGTTGGCGGGGCGTAGGTGGGCAATGGCCGCGAAGCGGCCATTGCTCGCGCGCTTGCAACGGCTCACAATGGCCTCGAGGCCATTGCTCGCGCCGGGCAACGGCTCGCAATGGCTGCTACGCGGCCAATGCTTCGTGGGTCACGTGGCTGCGAGGCAGCCACGTCCACGACGACGGAAGTAGCGCGGAAACTTACGGAAGTGCGCTACGGCAATTATATATTAGATACTAAGATAGTTATTCTCTTTATTTAGGATCACTATTTGAGCACATCTTAGACACCCTTCCCTTCCTTTTTTATACACTTTTAAGATATATTTTATGTAATTGAGATTACAAAAATCTTTTTGAGAATTTAGAACCCAATAATACTTTGATTCAATATGCCCAGACATATAGCACAGCTGGCAGAGAGACTACAAATATTGGACACACATCACTTTTTCATTTTTGTGGGTTTGATTCCACACAAGAACCTTTCCGTCTTTTTTTTCTTCTCTTATCTTCTCATATGGTTGTGAGTTTTGTTCTGTTTTCTCTTTTTTTATCATATGTGATTTATGCACTTGATGGATACACACACTATGTTTATTTTTTGATATCTCTCTCATCGGCTGTCACGGCAATTTGTTTTGTAAACATTGTGACGTCATGGGTAGATCCTCCCTTCTTGCCGATGTAATTTCCATCATGTTTTTGGCGCCTTTTTTCTTATAAAAGTGTAACTGTTCAGTGTAATAGTGATGTTCCCTGAGGAAGGTGCTCGGGAGGAGTCTCCGAAACGCGTCGGAAAATAAAGGCTGTAGCTGTACCAGACATACCCGTGTCTGTGTTTCTTTGGTCTCGGAGCAGCAGCGCGGACACTGAGGCACTTTGTCCAAGAATCTACATTACGACCACGGTCACCGTTGGGAGTGCGGTCCCTGCAGCAGCTGCTTGTATGCGATTCTACCAGTTGTGGTTTTCACAACTGACAAAGGTGTGCAATTCCACATCGATAAGTGAAAGTGTGTTATTGAGATAAGACCCCATTTGCGCATTCTTTCTTTCACAGATTTTTGCATCAGGTTATGTCATCTTGGATGTTACAACTCCCATGTCCAGGTCAATGAGTAACTTGCCAGATCTTGTTCGCATCAGGTAGGCTGGGGTACAGTTGGTTGAGTTTACCGGGATGTGGTTTACAGGTCTTCCAGATCAGGCAACACCTCTGGCCACAAGTTTCGCTCTTCTAGAGGTACAGTTTTCAACAGGTCAATCACTACCTGCTTCATCTTCTCGCACATATCGTTGGTTTGAGAGTGGTACGGTGTTGTTCTTATTTTCTTGCAGCCATACAGGTTGCAGAACTCCTTATATACTCTGCCTCAAAAGCTGGACCTTGATCGGTAAGGACTTGTTTACGGTAGCTATGTGGTCAACAGAAATGTTCTTGGAAAGCTTTTGCTGCTGTTTTCGCTGTCTGGTCTTTGACAGGTACGACTACCAAGAACTGGGAATAATGGTCTACGATGGTTGGAGCGTAGGTATAGCCAGACCTACTCTGGGTTAACTTCACATGGTCTAGAGCCACGAGTTCAAGTGGTTGTTTCGTTATGATCGGTTGTAAGGGGGCTCTTTGACTATCATGATCTCTTCTCTGCAGGTTGCATGGACCACATTGTCAACACCATCTCTCGCTGGATTTTCACATGCCAATCCAGAAGAATCACTCACGAAGTAGGACCTCCAGCTTCCTACACCCGTTGTGTCCTTCTCCATCGTGGTGCACCTCTACGGACTTTTGGTGCATCCTTCTTCGGGACTACTGTCACGATTAACTTAGTCAGGACCTGCAGCTCTCTGGCGCCCCCTTAGACTGCTGGCCAAATCCGGTACTGCCAGAGGATAAGGATGGAGCCCAGCTGCTCTACTTTATGTGGTCTATTGCGGCACGTGATGTGACAGGATGTATATATATACCTCCAGTTCCTTCCAGGAACGTATATATACCTCGATCCAGTCACCCTCACGCCCACAGTATCACATAAATACACAAAACGATATGCTGCCACCACCGGTCTTCAAGGTAGACCGGGTACCTGTATGATAGCGTAAAAAATGAGCAGGGAGGACGTGAGAGCTCGTTCATAGGACAAGGAGATCGAGACTAGTAAATTAAAATAGTTTACTCCTCAGAAATAGGCAGTGATTATAAAAGATGTACAGAATATTATATAAGAGACAATCTACAATGTATGAATAACAGTTATATAAAATAAAAGGAATGAGATATGAAAGATTCAGACCTAGTCTTGCATGGTCAGCTTGGTTTCGTGGGGGGGCCTCTCCCCTGCTGGTTCTCTGGATCCCTTCAGACAGCACGGTGTTCTGCTATCTCAGCCCCTGGTTGGAATGAATCAAGAAATCCTTCTTTGCTTTTATTAAACCAGGGGAAGTCTTTGACCCCCCTTTGCAGAGTGAGCCCTCCTTTGTGGGCGTGTCTGCTAAGCCATCCTCTCTCACCAGGCTTAATAAATCCCCATTTTCCATATCTGTGGGTGGGGCCGTCTCACAATTATGATTTATAACTCATTTTTCAGGTCAGGTTATTCTGAGAAGTTTGATACCAAATATGACTTGATTGTCATATTTACAATGACAGCAGCCCGTTCCCAGGTTCCTGAACGTCAGATGACTGTATGAAACACATCATTGAATGCGCACCGCGATAAATAATCTAAAACCGTGAATTATGTATTTGTGGCATGATAAGACCTTCTTCAATTCGACTTTGAAAATACTAAGTTTAGACAAAGGATTTGGTGTCTTTAGTGAAGACGAACTGGTTTGGACTGGTGTCCAGCTCTGGCTCTCCTGAAAGTGGTTTACGACCCGTCGTAAATAGTTTGGTTGGGGGAGGCACGCAGTGTTTCTCTGGAAGCTACTTACAAACCAGCTAAAAGGGAGGAGGGAGGAGGGAGGAGGGAGTCAGATTTGCCTGACTCTCCAATACCTTAAAATCATGAGCAATATTCATTTTCATGACACCTCCCCCTTTTCGATGACGCTATGGAGGAAGAACCTCTCGGTACTCCTCCAAGCGTGTCCCTGTGGGCTCTCCCGCCGGGATAACCCATCGGCATTGCCATGCTCGCTGCCTTTTCGGTGCTGCACGGTAAAGTCGTACTGCTGGAGCGTGAGGCTCCAGCGTAGCAACCTCCCGTTGGTACCGGACAGGGAGTTCAGCCAGCTCAGGGGGTTGTGGTCAGTCATGACAGTGAAGGGGCGCCCGTACAGGTAGGGCTGCAAGCGTTGCAGAGCCCATACAATGGCCAGACACTCTTTCTCTATCGTGGAATAGGCCACTTCCCTCGGGAGGAGCTTTCGGCTGAGGTACAGCACTGGGTGCTCCTGGTTCCTCGAGTCGACCTGGCTGAGCACAGCTCCGAGGCCAAACTCACTAGCATCAGTCTGTACTAGGAATGGCTGCTTGCCGTCAATCGCCCTCAGCACAGGAGAGCTGCTCAGGGCCGTCTTCAGAGCCTGGAAGGCGACCTCGCAGGCCTCGGTCCAATCGACTGCCTGGGGTAGGTTTCTCTTGGTGAGGTCTGTGAGAGGCTTCGCAAGGCTACTATAGTTTGGCACAAAGCGCCTATAGTACCCTGCAGTGCCCAAGAAGGACAGCACCTGTTTTTTGGTCCTGGGGGTGGGCCAGGACACGATAGCGTCCACTTTCCCGGGCTCTGGTTTCAGCGTGCCCCCGCCTACCCGGTGCCCCAGGTAGTGGACCTCGTTCATGCCCATCTGGCACTTTCCTGGCTTAATGGTCAAGCCTGCCTGGCGGATGCGCCCCAGCACCTGCCGCAGATGCTTGAGGTGATCCCCCAGGTGGGACTGAAGACGGCAATGTCATCCAGGTACGCCACCGCGTACCTCTCCAGTCCCAGAAGCAGGGAGTTAACCATTCTCTGGAAAGTGGCCGTGGCATTTTTCATGCCGAATGGCATGACCGTGGATTCGTACAATCCAAAGGGGGTGATAAAGGCTGACCTCTCCTGGGCCTCAGGGCTCAGGGGAATCTGCCAATATCCCCGACTCAGATCCATAATGGAGAGATAGCTTGCACTAGCTAACCGCTCCAGCAACTCCTCAATGCGTGGCATTGGTTGTGCATCGGAGGCCGTGATAGCGTTGAGCCCCCTGTAGTCCACACAGAATCGGGTGGTCCGGTGCTTCTTTGGCACCAGGACTACAGGTGAGGCCCACGCGCTCTTGGACTCGGTAATCACTCCCAACTTCAGCATCTCATCAATCTCCTGGCGCATGACGTGCTGCACCTCGTCGGAGATTCGATAGGCTGTCCGCCGGAGTGGGGCATGATTACCAGTGTCCACCTCATGGACCGCCACCGCCGTCCTTCCAGGCATGTTGGTGAACATGACTTGGAAGGATTCCAACACCGCTCGCATCTGAGACCGCTGGCTTGTGGATAGCAAGGTGCTTATCTCCACATCCTCAATGGACCCGCTGGCCTTCGCTTGGGCCAACATGTCCAGGAGGGGATCTTCCTCCCCATCCTCGGGCAGGTTGCAGACCGGTAGGACACAGGGCCCACATTCTTGATGAGCCTTCATCATGTTGACGTGAAAGGCCTTCCGCCTACCCCGCTCGGGGTCGAGGGTGACCACGTAGGTGACTGAGTTGAGCTGTTGGTGAATGACGTAAGGGCCCTCCCAGGCTGCCTGAAGCTTGTCCTTTGGTACGGGGACCAGCACCCACACCATCTGACCCACCCGGTAGGTCCGCTCACGGGCGTTCTGGTCGTACCAATGCTTCTGGTCAGCCTGGGCTTGCGCCATGTTGACATTCACCAACTGTGTCAAGGTCTGCATTTTGTCACGGAAACGCATGACATACTCCACGATGGACACTCCTGGGGTGCTCTGCTCCTCTTCCCAGGATTCTCTTACTAAACCAAGGGGTCCCCGGACCCGTCTGCCATACAGGAGCTCGAAGGGAGAGAACCCTGTCGAGGCCTGTGGGACCTCTCGGTAAGCAAATAGCAGGTGTGGGAGGTAAGGTTCCCAGTCGCGTCCCTGGGACTCAACCAGCATTTTCAACATCTGTTTGAGGGTCGCATTGAAGCGTTCGCACAAACCATTGGTTTGAGGATGATATGCACTTGATACCAGATGCTGCACCTGCGTTTTCCTACAGAGGGCCTTCATTATGCCAGACATGAACTGGGTCCCCTGGTCGGTAAGCATCTCCCTGGGAAATCCTACTCGGGAAAAGATGGCCAACAGGGCATCCGCCACCTTATCTGCCCTAATTGAAGACAGAGCTACTGCCTCTGGATACCGGGTAGCAAAGTCTACCACAGTAAGGATGTACTTCTTTCCAGAATTGCTGGGTATGGCCAGTGATCCCACGATATCCACAGCAATCCGCTGGAAAGGCTCCTCTATCACTGGCAAAGAGTTCAGGGGTGCTTTAGGAGCCGGCCCTGCCTTTCCCACTCTTTGGCACGTGATACAGGAGCTGCAGTAGTTTTTCACATCTGTCCCCATTTTGGGCCAATAGAAGTGGTGCAACAACCGGGCCTTGGTTTTGCTAACCCCCAAGTGTCCAGCAAGGGGGATCTCATGGGCAATCCGCAACAACTCATCCCGGAATTGGTAGGGAACGACCAGCTGTCGTTCTCTAGCCCAATCCTGTTGGGGTGTACCGGGCACAGTCTCCCGATACAACCTCCCTTGGTCCCAGAATACCCTCTCCTTATCCGTCTCGGAGGGGGGCTTACTGGCGAGGATCCTTAACGTCTCTAGGCTAGCATCTGTATGCAGAGCTGCCTGAAACTCCTGGCTGGAGGCAGCCAGGAGGGACTTTAAGGCCACATCCTCTTCGGGACTCTCTGGGACCTGCTCTGGGTCCGGAACCGGTTCGGTTATTCCTCTGGCTGAGGAGGGTCCAGAAGGCAGGGGGTTCCTGGCATTCTGGGCACTCTGACTGCGGGTGACGGCGGCTATGTAGGCCGTCTCCCCGGGGAATAACACCGTCCCATCAGCCTGCCTGGCTGTGGGTACTACTTCCCCATCATCCCCTGTTACCTCAGGAGCAGTGCTCATCATGGGGCAGCTACCATCAGCCCTGTCACCGTCTGTGGTGACACTGATCAGCTGCATGGCACTCCCCGCTTTATGGGCCCCGGGACTCTTCCCATCACCCTTAGCACTAACACTTGCTCCTGGTAGAGAATCCTCAGCAATATCACCCCGCAGAGTGACATGGCTGAGTTCTCCTGTACCTCCTGATACATCATCATCATCATCATCGTCATCATCATCAACATCATTATCATCATCATCAACATCTTCAGTTAAAGCATTGACCTTACCAACCATATCAGATCGGGGAGGGGAGTCAGGGACATAATAAGCGAACATTTTCCCCAAATCAGTCCCCAGTAAAACATTTGTGGGCAAGTTTTCAGACACCCCCACTTCCTTCACACCACTCCCCGCACCCCAATCAATAAACACCCGGGCCATTGGCAGGGGACAGCAGACGCCCCCAATCCCGGTGACAGAGTCTTTCCTGGGATAAACTCTTCCGTGGACACCAGTTCAGGTCGGATGAGGGTTCGTTCGGCCCCAGTGTCCTTGAGGCCCACAGTGACAGTGTCCCCCACAGTGACAGACTGCAAATTTTCACAGGCCCTCCCAACCGACCCACCCACAA
Source organism: Allobates femoralis (assembly GCA_033576535.1). Lineage (NCBI taxonomy): Eukaryota > Metazoa > Chordata > Amphibia > Anura > Aromobatidae > Allobates > Allobates femoralis. The sequence continues at coordinate 359,327,011 of JARQOC010000005.1, read as the reverse complement.
AAAAAACTGATGCCTTCTGCCCTAGAGCCTTGGGTGGTAGATTCTTCCTCTGCTTCTCTGGGCAAGTGGCACTGAGATGACCGGTCTGGTTGCAGGAGTAACACTTGCGGAGATCAGATACCGGCCGAGTGGGGTTGGGAGGGGGGCCAAGGCCTCCAGAAGGTCGGCTGGCAGGGGCAGGGGTGATGTTGGATGGCTTACCCCCCTTCCACCTGGTGATGATCGGCTTCCGTCCCTCTGGTCTCCGGTTGGCCTCATACGTGTCTGCGATCTGCGCTGCTTTGTTCGCATCGGGTGGCTCCCGATCCATCACGAACTGTCGCACCTCCGTGGGGCAAAGATGCAGGAACTGGTCTTTCACCATCAGATCCTTTATCTGCTCAAAGGTGGTCACTTTCAGTCCTTGAATCCACTGCTCAAAGTTGGTTCTGAGCCCGTGGACCACATCACTGTAGCTGTCGTGTGGTCCACGCTGGAGGTTCCGGAACTTTCTGCGGTACACCTCAGGAGTCAGCTGGAACCTCTGGATTAGAGCCTCCTTAATGGCTGCATAGTTCGCATCTAGCTCTCGAGGAAGAGCCACGAACGCCGCTAGCGCTTTGTCTCTCAGCGCCGCAATGAGGTACGGGGCATACTGGTCATTCGGCAGCTGGTACTGTAAGCACGCCTTCTCAAAACCCCTCAGAAAAATGTCCAGATCACCGTTGTCATCCAGCACAGGGAAATGCTTGGGATTCGGCTGGAAGGTGGTTGAACGGGTCGATTCAGAATTCAATGGGGTAGATGACTGCCGTTCCAGCTGGGCCATCCGCAGGTCGTGCTCTCTCTGAGCTTGGGCCTGCCGCTTGGCTCTCTCAGCCTCTCGCTCAGCTCGCCGCTCTGCAGCCTCTCGCTCGGCTCTCGCAGCCTCCAGGTATTGCTGAATGAACTGCAGGCGTCCTTGGGAATCCTCAGCGGGATATTGCTGTAAGGACAGTTGCAGATAGGGGTCCATGCTGACCTGGTCGCTGACGCGGCATGCGTCTACAGGTGGGACCCCTGCAGGAGCACCTTGTAGGACTTGGCTTACATCCACAGGTAAGGGCTCAGCAGCAACACCGTCCATGCTCTGACTGACCTCTGCAGCCGGACGCTGTACATCAGCACTGACATGGCTTTGGCTGGCCTCTCCATTCACTGGGCTCTGGTGACGGGCTTCCTCCACATCCAATTGCAGCAGTATCTGCTCCATCTGCTTCTTGGTTCTGTTGGAGGGGTCTATATTCCTGTATTTGCACAGGCAGGCGAGAGCCTCCTTGTTATAGTCTTCATACCAGCTTTTCACTGCTGTGGCCATGATTCCAAATCAAAAGATAGAATAGAAAAACGAAGAGGGGGGGGGGTAACTGCTACACACACAGTATTGTCTCAGATCTAATAACCACTGAGTTCGATCTTCAAAACTTTTGTGCAGAGTTCTTGTAAGAACCGTGCAAGTTTTTAGTGAGAGGAATGATTGCTCAAACCAGATCACTAATGTCCTATGATCCCACCGCTCTGCCACCAATTGTCACGATTAACTTAGTCAGGACCTGCAGCTCTCTGGCGCCCCCTTAGACTGCTGGCCAAATCCGGTGCTGCCAGAGGATAAGGATGGAGCCCAGCTGCTCTACTTTATGTGGTCTATTGCGGCACGTGATGTGACAGGATGTATATATATACCTCCAGTTCCTTCCAGGAACGTATATATACCTCGATCCAGTCACCCTCACGCCCACAATATCACATAAATACACAAAACGATATGCTGCCACCACCGGTCTTCAAGGTAGACCGGGTACCTGTATGATAGCGTAAAAAATGAGCAGGGAGGACGTGAGAGCTCGTTCATAGGACAAGGAGATCGAGACTAGTAAATTAAAATAGTTTACTCCTCAGAAATAGGCAGTGATTATAAAAGATGTACAGAATATTATATAAGAGACAATCTACAATGTATGAATAACAGTTATATAAAATAAAAGGAATGAGATATGAAAGATTCAGACCTAGTCTCGCATGGTCAGCTTGGTTTCGTGGGGGGGGGGGCCTCTCTCCTGCTGGTTCTCTGGATCCCTTCAGACAGCACGGTGTTCTGCTATCTCAGCCCCTGGTTGGAATGAATCAAGAAATCCTTCTTTGCTTTTATTAAACCAGGGGAAGTCTTTGACCCCCCTTCGCAGAGTGAGCCCTCCTTTGTGGGCGTGTCTGCTGTGCCATCCTCTCTCACCAGGCTTAATAAATCCCCATTTTCCATACCTGTGGGTGGGGCCGTCTCACAATTATGATTTATAACTCATTTTTCAGGTCAGGTTATTCTGAGAAGTTTGATACCAAATATGACTTGATTGTCATATTTACAATGGCAGCAGCCCGTTCCCAGGTTCCTGAACGTCAGATGACTGTATGAAACACATCATTGAATGCGCACCGCGATAAATAATCTAAAACCGTGAATTATGTATTTGTGGCATGATAAGACCTTCTTCAATTCGACTTTGAAAATACTAAGTTTAGACAAAGGATTTGGTGTCTTTAGTGAAGACGAACTAGTTTGGACTGGTGTCCAGCTCTGGCTCTCCTGAAAGTGGTTTACGACCCGTCGTAAATAGTTTGGTTGGGGGAGGCACGCAGTGTTTCTCTGGAAGCTACTTACAAACCAGCTAAAAGGGAGGAGGGAGGAGGGAGGAGGGAGTCAGATTTGCCTGACTCTCCAATACCTTAAAATCATGAGCAATATTCATTTTCATGACAACTACTATCTGCCAGACCAGTTCGTGTGTGCGTGAGTTGATGTCTCTTCGACACAGCTTACCCCCTTAGATAAACAGTTTGCCTCTCTCCTTTCACAACTGTTGGGCTTCTTTCAGAGCATCTGGACCAGAGTACGAGTTGTCTTGGGTCAACAGCTCTTTCACTAGGAGGACGGCCAGGTCACTATCCTGCATTTCTGCCCATCTATGGTGGGGCAATGGATTGAACGAGACCTCTTGAATGGCAAAGTGCTTGTCCTTTATGCAGCAGGAGCTTTGTGATGCACCTTGGACGTGGAAGGCCAGCATCTCTATTTCCTCGACCTCTTCTGGGTCTTCTCCTATGTCTGGTAAATTGGGCATCCTGGACAGCACATCAGCATTGATGTTCTTATTTCCTGCTCTGTACTTTATTACGAACTCCTAGTTGGACAGAAGAACCATCCATCGCTGTTCTAGCACACCTAGCTTCGTCGTTTCCTGGTGGGTCAACGGGTTATTGTCCGTGAAGATGGTGAATTTCTCTCGTCTCATAATGCGATTAAACTATGAGGCTTTGCTTTCCAAAGTCCTCTCAGATGTGGCCACTTTTGATTCTAAAACTCTATCATGGATTGCACGCTTACATGCTTTCAAAATGATGACTCTACCAAAGATCATCTATATCTTTCGGTGTCTCCCTATTAAGATACCCAGAACCCTCCTGGCTAAACTACAAGGAGTAATTAATGCATATATTTGGGCGCATAAAACACCTCGGGTAGCAAGGGAGGTTATGTATCTCCCAATAGGGGCGGGAGGAATGGGCATGCCCGACGTGTCGGCATACCACAAAGCTATTGTTTTGGAGGAGGCAGGGTCCTGGTGGCGCAGCCCTGATCACCTTAGGTGGATCTCTATTGAGACCTCCTTTCTGGGTGGTGGCACACTGCAGGACCTCTTGGCAGCTGAGTCTGTTCGCCCGGTGAGTCGGGCTCACCGCCTTGAGACAACCCAGATCCTCCTACATTATTGGAGGTCTGTCCCGCGTGCCTGGACCCGACTCCCCCCAAAAGACATTCCCACCCAAGCGCTACGCCTTCTTGTTCCGTCCCTGCAGACTCGGATTTGGGAGGACACGGGATTACAATTTTTGGGAGACTTCTGTCTGGAGGGACGATGGCCCTCATTTGAGACCTTCTGTGAACACTTCCCGGAGTGCCGCCCTGCCTTCCTGCAATTTTTCCAGTTAGACCACTTGCTCCGCAGTTCCGGATGTATCCCCTTGGCTTCCCACCCACCCCCCCGCCCGTCATCACTACTAAATTTGATTACAGCAGACCCTCCAAAACCCCGAACTCTGTCCGGAATATATGGAGACCTGGTGCTGGGAGAAGGGGAGACAAAGCTTCCATATATGAGGAGGTGGGAGGCTGACCTAGGCTTTTCCGCTGAAGTAGAGGATTGGCACTCGGCGACTACGGAGGTGAGGAGGGCCACCAGATGTGTGAACCACCTGGAGAACATCAAAAAAATCCATCTCCGGTGGTATTTATCTCCGGTTCGAGTTACCCGCTTCGCCACAGGACAGTCCTCGTTATGTTGGAGGCTGTGTGGGGGGCGAGGCGATCTGGCGCACATGTGGTGGTCTTGCTCGCACATACGCCCCTTTTGGACATTAGTTCAAAGTCTGATTCATTCTGTTACAGGACTACGACAAGATATGACGCCTCAACTGGCAGTGCTAAATATCGGCATGCAGGATTTCCCTTTGCCGCTGCGCGGCACAGTCGCATACATACTCATAGCTGCTCGGCTGTGCCTGGCTGCAAAGTGGAAGGCTCCCTCCCCTCCCACCCTGTCTGAGCTAATTCAAAAGATTAACTGGATCTTTCACCAAGAGTATTACTTAGCCTTGACTAAACCTGCCAGACGGAATGCTCGGGAGAAATGGGAGGTTTGGGCCTCCCACCCGCAGGCCTCTCCGGTCCCCTCTGGGCTCCTTCCCAGACCCTGTCCCTCTCACCTTGCTTGCCCTGTTGGACCTCATGCTGACGACTCGGACAATTTATAAAAGTTATCCAAAGTGATCTCTGCTTGCCCACACATATGTCCGCCTGAATTGCAAAACCTATAACAGACCTGGAAGATTGTGGGATTTTTGGTCCGGGTCGGGGCAGGCAATGGAACGAGTCTACCCCCCCCCCTCACTCCTCCCTCCCCGTCCTTATCCACCCCCCCCCCCTTTCCCCTTTTCCTCTCCACCACTATACTCTTCGATACCTATTGCCCTTCCCCTCTTTGGTCTACCATCTCTCACTTTTATTATTCTTTCTTCTCTCTCTTCGTCTGTCTCGCAGTTTGTTTGTTGCTCTTTGAATTTGTTATTTGGCCGACTCGCCAGTTTGTTCTGGCTGAGCCAATTGTTGTTTCTTTTCTCTATGCTAAATTTGAATAAAAACTTATTGGATAAAAAAAAAAGATGGTGAATTTCGTGGAGGCCATGTAATGTTTGAATCTTTCCGGCACAGCCCAGACTACATAGTAACATAGTAACATAGTTTTTTAAGGTTGAAGGAAGACTTTAAGTCCATCTAGTTCAACCCATAGCCTAACATGTTGATCCAGAGGAAGGCAAAAAAAACCCATGTGGCAACACTAAGCTCCACATTGGGGGAAAAAATTCCTTCCTGACTCCAGATACGGCAATCAGACTAACTCCCTGGATCAACGTCCTATCAAAGAATCTAGTATATATAACTGGTAATATTATAGTTTTCAAGAAAGGCATCCAGGCCCTTCTTAAATGTTAGTAGTGAGTCACTCATTACAACAGCATGTGGCAGAGAGTTCCATAGTCTCACTGCTCTTACAGTAAAGAATCCGCGTCTGTGATTATGATTAAACCTTCTTTCCTCCAGACGTAGAGGATGCCCCCTTGTCCCCGTCTCAGGCCTAAGAGTAAAGAGATCATTAGAAAGGTCTCTGTACTGCCCCCTCATATATTTATACATTATTATAAGATCACCCCTAAGCCTTCGTTTTTCCAAGCTAAATAACCCCAAGTTTAATAACCTGTCTTGGTATTGCAGACCCCTTAGTCTTCTAATGACTTTTGTCGCTCTGATCTGGACCCGCTCTAGTTCAGCTATGTCTTTCTTATACACCGGAGACCAGAATTGTACACAGTATTCTAAGTGTGGTCGCACTAGTGACTTGTATAGAGGTAAAATTATGTTCTCCTCATGAGCATCTATGCCTCTTTTAATGCATCCCATTATTTTATTTGCCTTTGCAGCAGCTGCCTGACACTGGCCACTAAATGTGAGTTTATCATCTATCCATACACCCAGGTCTTTTTCAGTGACAGTTTTGCCCAGTGTTTTACAATTAAGCACATAATTATACCTTTTGTTTCCTCTGCCCAAGTGCATGACTTTACATTTATCCCCATTAAAGCGCATTTGCCATTTAGCCGCCCAAGCTTCTAGTTTACATAAATCCTCCTGTAATATAGAATTGTCCTCCTGTGTATTGATTACCCTGCAGAGTTTAGTGTCATCTGCAAATATTGAGATTCCACTCTGTATGCCCCTACAAGGTCATTAATAAATATATTAAATAGAAGCGGGCCCAACACTGACCCCTGTGGTACCCCACTGTTAACTGTGACCCATTCTGAGTGTGTTCCATTAATAACCACCCTTTGTTTCCTATCACTAAGCCAGTTCTCAACCCACTTACACATATTTTCCCCTATCCCCATTGCCCTCATTTTATGTATCAACCTTTTGTGTGGCACCGTATCAAAAGCTTTTGAAAAATCCATATACACCACATCCACTGCATTTCCTTGGTCCAGTCCAGAACTTACTTCTTCATAGAAGCTTATTAGATTAGTTTGACAGGAACGGTCCCTCGTAAAACCATGTTGATAATGGGTCATGAGGTTATTTTTGTTCAGATACTCCAGTATAGCATCTCTTAGAAAACCCTCTAGGATTTTACCCACAGTAGAGGTTAAGCTTACTGGCCTATAATTTCCAAGATCAGTTTTTGTCCCCTTTTTGAATATTGGCACCACATTTGCTATACGCCAGTCCTGTGGTACAAACCCTGTTATTATGGAATCTTTAAATATTAAAAATAATGGTCTATCTATGACAGTACTTAATTCCTGCAGCACTCTGGGGTGTATTCCATCCGGGCCCGGGGATTTGTCAATTTTAGTGATTTTTAGACGATGCCGTACTTCCTCTTGGGTTAAGCAGGTGACATTTAATTGAGACTTTTTGTTATCACTGATCATATTGTCTGTCATGGGATTTTCTTGTGTAAATACTGTTGAAAAAAAGTCATTTAGCATATTGGCTTTTTCCTCATCCTCATCCACCATTTCACCCAGACTATTTTTAAAGGGGCCAACACCATCATTTTTTAGTTTCTTACTATTTATGTAGTTAAAAAATATTTTGGGATTCTTTTTACTTTCTCTGGCAATGAGTCTCTCTGTCTCAATCTTTGCTGCCTTGATTTGCTTTTTACAAATGTTATTTAATTTTCTGTATTTATTTAATGCCTCATCACTACCTACTTGCTTTAATTCCCTAAATGCTTTCTTTTTGTCACATATTGCACTTCTTACCGCTTTATTTAGCCATAGTGGTTTCCTCCTATTTCTAGCATGCTTATTCCCATAGGGTATATATTGTGCACATGTCCTATTCAGGATGCGAATAAACATCTCCCATTTGTGTTGTGTACTTTTATGTCTCAGGACATCGTCCCAGTTTATTGCACTAAGATCATCTCTCAACCGTTGGAAATTTGCCTTCCTGAAGTTTAGTGTCCTTGTGGCCCCTTTACTACACGTCTTAGTAAAGGATACTTGAAAGCTTATTAAGTTATGATCACTATTACCCAAGTGACCTCCAACCCGTATATTTGATATGCGGTCTGGCCTGTTGGTTAATATTAGGTCCAGCAGTGCCCCCCTTCTTGTTGGGTCCTGAACCAGTTGTGAAAGGTAATTGTCTCTCATAGTTTTCAAAAACTTATTACCTTTGCTGGAACTGCAGGTTTCTGATCCCCAATGTATTTCAGGGTAGTTGAAGTCCCCCATAATAATGACTTCTCCCTGAGTCGCTGCTTCATCTATTTGCTTTATGAGGATATTCTCCTCCACTTCCATTATTGTTGGGGACTTATAACAAACCCCTATCAGTAATTTATTATTTTTTCCCCCTCCCCTTATCTCCACCCACAGGGACTCTACATTTCCATTAGATTCACCTATATTATCACGCAGGATGGGTTTTAAGGATGATTTTACGTATAAACATACACCTCCTCCTCGCCTATTTGTACGGTCATTTCTGAACAGACAATAGCCCTGTAAATTAACAGCCCAGTCATGGCTCTCGTCCAGCCAAGTCTCCGAAATCCCCACCATGTCATAATTATTTTCCAATAAAATCAATTCTAATTCCTCCATTTTGTTGGTGAGGCTTCTGGCATTAGTGAACATGCACTGTATGCATCTCTCTTTACCTCTCTTCCTTCCTACTAGTTTGACTGTTCTAACCCCACCCCCCATGCCACCCCCAATTTTATTACTTGTGCCCAGGTTACTGTTTACACTATCTTCCCCTCCTATACAATGAATACCCTCCCCCCCAATCCCTAGTTTAAACACTCCTCCAACCTTCTAGCCATTTTCTCCCCCAGCACAGCTGCACCCTCCCCATTGAGGTGCAGACCGTCCCTAGCATAGAACCTGTAGCCAACAGAGAAGTCGGCCCAGTTCTCCAGGAACCCAAACCCCTCCTTCCTACACCAATTCCTGAGCCACTTATTTATCTCCCTAATCTCCCGTTGCCTCTCTGGTGTGGCACGTGGTACAGGCAGTATTTCAGAGAATACTACCTTGGAGGTCCTTGCCTTAAGCTTGCAGCCTAATTCCCTGAAATCATCTTTAAGGACCTTCCACCTACCTCTAACTTTGTCATTTGTGCCAATGTGCACCATGACCGCTGGGTCCTCACCAGCCCCTCCCAGTAATCTGTCAACCCGATCAGCGATGTGCCGGACTCGAGCGCCAGGTAGGCAGCACACTGTTCGACGATCCCTGTCTTTGTGACAGATTGCCCTATCTATTCCCCTAATAATTGAGTCCCCCACTACCAGCACCTGTCTGGCCTGCCCTACTCTCCTGTTTTCCCCCTTACTGGAGCTGACACTCCTCTGGCTTTCAGAGGTCATGCCCTGCTGCAGCAGTGCTATCCCTGAACTCACACCCCCCTCATCTGCCAACATAGCAAATTTATTGGGGTGTGCCAGATCAGGGCTAGCCTCCCTGGCACCCTTCCCTCTACCCCGCCTTCTAACTGTCACCCAGCTAGCTACCTCACGGTCCTGCAGCTCCATACTACCATCCTCCCCCACATCTATCCCATTGAGCAGCTGTTCAGTGAGCAGCAGACTCCTTTCCATATTGTCTATGGATCTCAGCGTTGTCAGTTGTTCATTTAGATCCAGTATCTGGGCTTCCAAATGCACAACGTACTCACATCTCACACAGCAGTATGCACCCTCGGCCGGCTGGTCAAGGAATGCATACATGTGGCAAGATGTACACTGGATGGCATTGCCAATCATGGAGCTCATTTCCTAATGGGGATTGCACCAGACAGAAATGATAAGTAAAAAGAAATGCAAAGTATTAATTAAATACAACCAGCAATTCAGTAAATCCTCCCTTCCAAACTCCCTGAATCCAAAGTCACTGAATCACAAGTCACACACTTACTTCTGTCGCACTTGCGCTCTGTCACACGCAGCTCGTCACACTCGCTAGCAACTCAGATATATAGAGGTTTTTTTTTCCCTTAGCAGAAAATCAGCCTGTATCTCAGTGCACTTCCAAAGGCTATGGCTAAGAATTTCAGCTTGAAGGAACTGTAGTTGTTAGGGTTCCTTTCAGTGGGACGTAGCTTCCAGCTAGGCAAAGACGCTCTCTCTGACTTTCTGTACTTGGGACAATAAGGCTCCCAATCCCAAATTGCTGTATAGTATGGTGTATAGCAGGGGTGGGGAACTCCAGTCCTCGAGGGCTGCAATCAGTGCAGGTTTTCAGGATTTCCTTAGTTTTGCACAGGTGATAACATAATCACTTGCACTGGTGATGATTCCAATCCCTGTGCAATACTAAGGAAATCGTGAAAACCTGCACTGATTGCGGCCCTCGAGGACTGGAGTTCCCCACCCCTGGTGTATAGTATGGTGTATAGTATGAACGGTTGACCATTGTCAGGGTAGGCCAAGACTTCGTCTCCCATGAGAGCCAACTCCAACCTGGTGAACGATTCTTCTACTCTCCTGTCCCACTCGATCGGAGGGCTCTTGTTCTTTGCCTTCTTGGATTGGCCTACTAGAAGGTCTTGTAGGGGGGCTGCTATTTTTGTAAAGCCCTTGATTGACTTTCGGTAGTAGCCTACCAACCCGAGGAACTGCCATACTTTACGGATGGTAGACTGCTTCTGCCAGTACCGGTGGGTATATGATGTTAGACCCCATTTACCTGCCCAAAGTCTATGGAGTTTTTGCTGAATACCCGTTCATATTTTTAAAACACCTGGTAAACCCCATTCTTTTGGTGTGAAGGGGTGGAGTCACTGCCTATGTGCAGCTTCTGACACCAGTCCTCCAGCTGTCCTTTAGAGCCATTGTCCTCTGCCGTTTCGGATGGGACCAAGGGTTATACTGCCCGTATTGTGTTGTTGTTGACAGTGAACAGCTTGGCAACAGTGGCACACTAGGGTAAATTGACCTCTTTCTCCCCACAATTCAAGATGCATATAGGTACCCTCCTTTTGCGGACATCTACTATGCCTCTGGCTGTCAGGATAGTAGGCCTGCTGTTGGAGTACACAGGCTCTACCAGGGCCTGGTAATCTTGACCCCTGATAACTATAGCTGCTCAACACCATATTAAGATTTCACTTTTTGGAGACATTACAATGGTGAATGGGTCACTCACCCTCACGCTGCCGACTTCTCCATTGGACAATTTTAACAGTTGTCTCTACATTAAGGCTTTGATCTCTTTGTGTAGGACTTGATGTTGTCCAAAATTGGCTACCTGCTGTAACAAGACAATAATCTTACTAAGGCAATTCTCAATCACATCGGTACCTAGGGTAATAATGGGATTACACTCTCGCCGATCAATGTCAACTATAATCAAACCCTGGGATATGAGCTCTACTCACCCTACCTTAATTGTCACCTCTCTATACCCCACCTGAGGCAGGGGCTGACCATTACTGGTGATTACAGTCAAGTCATCATCAGGACTATGGGTAAAATCAGAGGCAGACCGTTTATAAAGGATGCATGGCATTTTTGTCACCTGGGAGCCAGTGTCCAGTGGAATGTTCATAGGGATGCCATCAAACATGACTGGTAGGACCGGTTCTCCCCCAACATATTTGTCTCACCAATTATGTGGGCTTGGTCGCCTTACTCCTGGGGGTTGGCCCGCTGCCCCAGGGGTTGCTTGATTAAAGGACAGAGTTTTGCGATGTGTCCTGCCTTGTGGCAGTGGCAGAGGATGGGCTGTCCAGTTAAATCGTAGCAGAAGTGTCATTACTTAGAGTCTGCGCATTGGCCTCAACTGGTACCTGAGGCATGGATGCTGCCTCCTCGTACTACATTATAGCTGGGCGCCTGGGGGCGCTATGCCGCAAGGGGTCATCTCTCGCAGTACGCAGTACGCGGATTGCCTGATCCTTAAATTGTGCAAAGTTCATGATTGGATTTTGTAGGGCCATAATGCGCAGCTGTGTTCAGTGTGTGTTGGACAGGAGACCCTCAATGAACTGCTTGGTTAGCAGTCTGTACTTGTCCTGCACATTGTCGTGGTCAACCTGTTTAATGGCCTGCAGCACCTCCGGAGGATTGAGGGCATAGTTCCTTACACTGTCTTGCACCTTTTGCTTACAGCCAAAAATTTTCATTTTGATCTATGCGGTGCGGGTATTGAAGGTGTTTTTCAGCTTTGCCATTTTGTGCTAAACAGTTCTTTTATCAACATCCAGCCAGGACTTCACTTCCCTCTGGGCCGCAACAGTTAACAGACCGATAGGAATGCTTACTTTTTGTCCCTCACACAAGTGGTACACTTCAAACAGGCTATACAGTCTCTCTTTTGCTGAGGGTATGCGACTCCCCGAAATACTGCGGTAACCAGGCCGTTCCTGGGATGTACAGCATTGATAACAGCATTATGGGGACCGCAGCTGCGCCAGCTGCTGAATCTTCACCTAGATTGGGCATCTTCCTCCCACGCTAGTGAAATTTAGCTAAGTTCTCAGTATTTTTTAAAATGATCAGACTGCTGCTCAGCAGGCAGAAGGGATAGTTTACCCAGGAGTTCCTTGTCGGGCCTCTTGCTTCCTGCTGACTGACATCAGAGCCCGGAGCAGGATTTGTGTTTGCACTCTTTCTACTATTCTGCCCACAATGACACACCCCATCTGCTTCCCGCGCACTGTGTGGCGTGGTAATGGCGGCAATCACACAGTTCAATACAGTCTTTGCACACAGGACTCGGTGGTACCGAGGGTCCAGATCCTGGTTGTGACGCCAGATGCAACGGCTGCAAGGGCCGGCGCGTACTCGGTAGCCGGGCTGGCTGGTTCTTTGGGAGGTCACGGTGGCTGTGGCCCGACTCCGTTGCACTGGCCATGCAGTAAAGGGATTATTTATAGGGGAGTTAGAAGTCTATTTTGTGATGCCACCTGAGGTGTTCGCCAAGGGATGGCCAACGCTGCTAGTTTAGGTCTCTGAAGCAGGTGGTGCAGCAGCAGGGATGGTATCGTTCCCCAGAGAGCGGGGCCACATGGACGGTTTGATAGACTATGGGGTTGATGGTAACGGTTGTTGGGGTGCAGGACAGAGGGCGCAGTAAGCGACAAGGGTTGCAGTTTCAGTACCTTTTACTTGCTGAACCAAGGCGCAGTCCGGGCACTGGTTACCGGGTTTTGAAGGCATCCGGTCAGTCTGGAAACACTTGGAGATCCACCTAACCAGGTGGGATTTGAGGCCTTCCTGCTGCTCTCTCCCTCTCTCGGGTTCCTGCTGCTTGCACGCTAAGCTGCGGCCCTCTTCTCGCTTGTTAGTCCTACTCTGCATGGCAGACATCAGGAGCCTTTCACGGACACTGCCGGGTAATGATGGCACTTGGCTCTTGTATACTGTTTTGCCGCCAGGTGTCTCGTGCGACCAGGAGACTTCCAGTCTCCTGCCCTCCTGATTTGGTTGCCGGGATGTACAGTACCCGCACAACCAAGGACTCTGGCGTCCTCCATAGTGCCGCTCTGGGGTGAGCTCTCTCGCAGCTCCACTCCCCAGAGCTCTCCTCTCCACATCCTCTCCATTCCCTTTCCTCAGACTTACTGACTCTAACCCCTCCTTCTTGCCAAAAACAGGGCAGCTCCCCTGACTTGGGTTTAGAGCTCCCCCTTCAGGCCTAGAGTCAGGAATTGTGTTGGATGCTGGGTGTTACCTAGCATGGGGACCTCCTAATGCTTTCATGCATGACATCACCCCCTGTGAGGGAGGTAATGTAACTGTGGCAACCGAACCACTGGGATGCCACAGATATAACAGATGGCTGAGACAAAAAATGCTTCCAGACTCAAATATCTGAGCAGATATTAATGACATACTTACCTCTTTAGTACAGACTGCCTTGACTATAGCTGCTGGCAGATTCTAGGGAAGCTCCAACAGGTGAAGGGCTTCTCTGCCCCCTACTCCACATAAAATAAGTTGTAAGTTGACACACTTGCTTTTTTTTTTCTGTTGCAATGTTTTGTGAAAGCAGCACATTACTTTTAACTTGAGTCTTCAAGGCAGCACATGTCAGGCTGATTAGGCAGCCTGATTACAGGTGTACAGCACCAACCTGGCTGTAGAGAGCACTCAGGAGCTGACTGCTCCATACAGAAAGTATACACTTCTCCCCTCACCCATTCCAGGACTCAGTGCTACACCTGACCTGGAAGAACCCAACTGTGCAGTGGCTGATTCAGTTTAGAATGGCAATATGACTGCAGACCTGCAACGCTCTCCTCCTTACCTGGCAAGAGATGGATTCTGAGGACACTGGCATCGACTTGATGCCATCAAAAACAATGGTGCAAACATGGCACAGACAGGAACTTTAGCACCGCGCACATGGCACTGGCCTGAGATGAAAAAACAGCTCACAGCGAGCCACCAGAAAAGCTGCAAGCAGCCAGGATCACAACCACAGCAGATAAAGTGGGGTGGGAGGAAGGAAAAATATGTCCCACATTGACAAGGGACAAAGTCAAAACTGGTGATCTCAGGGAGGCTCCCCCCTTTTTGCTAGGGGAGGCTAGGGGAGGCATAGGGGAGGGACCTGCAAAAGGTATTAAAAGTTCCACTTTGTGCAGCTAGTGCACAGGGGCATTGTAACCCCCATATTGTGCTATTATGGATGAAGGGGAATGTATTATCCTCTATAGAAACAAGATATTCTGTAATGCAAAAGTGATTGAGCATTTATATCATCGTAACACAGTAAAGAAACAGATAAAACTATTACACATGGACACAATGACTGTACACACATGTGGAATAGGAGCGTTCTGCCCATTCAGGCTCAGTAAGAGAAAGCAGCTCCAGTTTGACACTTGTTATAACCTGTAAGTTATTATATGCTATCTTGTTATGGTGTTTAAATAGGTTTAGCCCAATCTGGCAATATTCCTGCATATCGAGGTGTCTTCTCCTTTAAGAGCACAGTGCTTTGTAGGACCACCTCTCTTTCTTTTTGAGATCAGCAGTCATTTCAGATCAGTACAAGTCTCAAGATTTCATGCAGGCAGCCACATGTTCACTTGCTCCTGCAGGCTTTTTCCTCTTGTGAACTCCCAACATCCCTGCCAAAGCTAATCTGGTGAGAGTCACTCCTGCCTGTATATGTTAATGCTTTAGAGCCTATTGTTAGAATAGTACAGTAGTCGTTTCACTCTGTCATGTCCACCTGCCCCTGGTGTCAAACCCAGTAAAACACCAGTGGCAGTCCACAAAACTAACGTTACATCCACAGGTCTTCCCCTCAAGGTGAGTAAGTCCTCTTAAGAAGAGTGCAAATCTCAAACGTCTGTAAGCAGTGTACGCTACATCGCAAACCACATCCTCTACTGAGCCTTCAGGGAGAAGTCTCTAGAAGACTGCCAAAGTTTCCACAAAGAAAACAACAACTGTTTCAAATGCTGTGGTACATCATCACACTACGCCAGGAGCTGTGAAGCTAGCGTGAAATGCTCAGAATTTGGCAACGTGGATCACAATACAGCTTTACACCCTCGACCACCCCCGCAGGTGTCATCACAAGCAAAGGATCATGACAAAGGGCAGAAGGACACTAACGTAGACCCCCCAGTGGTCACCTCCCAGTGTACAGAGATCTGTAGAGGATTTATAGGAGGAAAGTATTGTTCAAAAATCTGCCTTGTCAGAGTCTATCCAGGAGGCCATCAGAATAAGGCAATCAAGATATATGTAATCCTAGATGATCAAAGCAACAGCTCTTTAGCCAAGCCCATCTTATTATTATTATTATTATTTATTTATATAGCGCCATTATATTCCAAGGCGCTTTACATGCTAAAAAGGGCAGACTAGGACAAGTAACATAGTAACAATACAAGTAACAATAAGTGTTGACAATTCGGTCATACAGATACAAGAGGGGAGAAATCCTGTCCGCGAGGGCTCACAGTCTACGAGGGGCGGGTGGGGATACAGTAGCAGGGGGAAATTCCAGTCGTGAGGCGGTGTGGTGGACCGGATCTTATTGCAGGTGGTAGGCTTGGCGGAACAGGTGGGTCTTCAGGCTTCTTTTGAAGGTTCCCAGGGTAGGAGAATGTCTGATGTGTTGGGGCAGTGAGTTCCAGAGTCTGGGTGAAGCACGGGAGAAATCCTGTATGTGGTTATGCGAAGAGGAGATGAGGGGGGAGTAGAGGGGAAGCTCTTGGGAGGATCGCAGGTTGCGTGAGGGTAGGTAACGGGAGACCATGTCAGAGATGTATGGAGGGGACAGGTTGTGAATGGCTTTGTATGTCATGGTTAATGTTTTAAACCGGGATCTCTGGGAAGTAGGGAGCCAGTGAAGGGCTTGGCAGAGGGGGGAGGCAGGGGAGTAGCGGGGAGACAGATGGATTAGGCGGGCAGCGGAGTTCAAGATAGATTGGAGAGGTGCAAGGGAGGTATTGGGGAGGCCGGTGAGCAGGAGGTTGCAGTAATCGAGGCGGGAGATGATGAGAGCGTGAATAAGGGTTTTAGCAGTGTCGTGGTCAAGGAAAGTGCGAATCCTATAGATGTTTTTGAGCTGGAGTCGGCAGGAGGTGGCGAGGGCCTCGATGTGGGGCTTGAAGGAGAGGGAAGAGTCAAGGATAACCCCGAGGCACTTAGCATGGGGGACTGGAGAGAGAGAGCAGTCGTTGACGATGATGGATAGGTCAGGTAGTGAGGGGGAGCGTCTTGGGGGGAAGACTATGAACTCTGTTTTGTCCATGTTCAGCTTAAGGAAGCGAGCAGAGAAGAAGGATGAGATGGCGGACAGGCAGTGTGGAATCTTGGATAGAAGGGAGGTGATGTCAGGACCAGACAGGCAGATTTGGGTGTCGTCGGCATAGAGGTGATATTGGAGGCCATGGGACTCAATGAGTTGCCCTAGGCCGAGAGTGTAGATTGAGAACAGTAATGGTCCAAGAACCGAGCCCTGGGGGACCCCGACAGATAGGGGGTAGGGCGAGGAGGATGTGTGGGAGTGGGTGACGCTGAAGGTGCGGTCCGTTAAGTATGAGGAGATCCAAGAGAGGGCAAGGTCCGTGATGCCAAGAGATTCCAGGATCTGTAGTAGAAGGGAGTGGTCAACAGTGTCGAAGGCGGCTGACAGGTCGAGGAGGAGGAGAACAGAGTAGTGGCGCTTGCTTTTGGCTATCTTCTTCGATAGCTTCAATATTACTGCTTAATGCTGCCAATCTTACTGGAGTGCACCCAGATTCCTGACAACAGGTCCAAAATACCTTTATCGGAGGTAGCAGCACAAGCTCCAATAGTTTTACTCCTTGGAAGAGACATACTATGAGTCCATAAAACACATTAATGGCTTTCAGAAAACTCCATATGCACAGAGACTTGACCTTGATGGGTCATTGCAGGAGATGTCTGTCTATGAGGAACACTTAAGCTGACCTCAGTCAACAGTATGCTCAAAAGCACACTTGAAATGGAAGTCCATCTCTTTTTTTCAACCATGTCAGAGTAGTTTCCTGGTGAAGAAATTGTTGAGCAATACTCCCCTGCCATACCCTTTTGCAGACTCTTCCTGTGAAGACCATGCTTGTGATGAACAAGACCACATAGGGTGTGCAGTTTTCCACAGGACTAAAGATAACAAGGCAGCAATGTCCATACAAAACAGAATGTTCTTGGATATCCTGGCTCAAGAAATAGTAAAGGATAAGTAAAACAATTGGGTCGCACCTCTACCATTTGGACCCCAGAGACAATGCCTGCCCAACAACCAAGAACTAATAGAAGCAATTTCCTTTGAAGACTTCTCCAGTGATCTAAGTGAGTTGGATCTTAGCATCGACTCCCTTCCCATGCAGCATAGCCTTGGTTTGCTCTGAGATTTAAAGGTCGATGCGTTCACTTTCCAGATCAGCAAGAAAGAGAAAACCTTCACATGTAGGGTTATATTTTCTTTCGCAACCAACCTGTACAATCCTCTGGGATTCATAGCTCCTCTAACCATTCAAGATAACATGACATTATGAGACTTTACCCAAGAGACGTCCGATTGGGATAATTGGCTTCCAGTAGAGAAAGGAGACCTACAGGTAAATTGGAGGAAGCCTCTCAAAGTATTGACGCACTTTTGTGTGCAATGACTGCATGCTCCTGCGCCATGAGCAGAAGTCATTGAGAGGGACCTCTACAGACAACAAAGGAAGCAAATACAAAGCATCTCCCATAATTATTATCATTAATAAAGCTTTCTTAACAGATTTTACAGTTTGCTCATCCCTGCGGCAGCAGGGATGAGTAAACTATCTGGTAACTGGATTGCTCCGGATTACACATCCGGAGCAATCCGGTTACCGGATTGCGGCTTCAGCAATCCGATTACCGGATTGCGGCTTGTCTGACGCCAATTGCATTCACCGCATCCGGATCTGGATGCGGTGAATGCAATTTCAGTAATAAATGTGACCCTAGCCTTAGATCAGCAGCCATTTCAGATCAGTGGCAGTCAGAATTTCATTCAAGCAACCACATGTTCCATATACTCCTTAAGGCTTTTCCTTCTTGTGAACTCCCAACATCCTTGCCAAAGCTAATCTAGTGAGAGTTACTCCTGTCTGTGTATATTAATACTTTAGAGCCTGTTGTCCGAATAGTACAACAGTCTGTAATGGATGCCCCCCACACCTTTCGGGTGAGGCTGTCGTCTTAATTGTCTGCCGCCAAATTGGATGCTTTGTCTGGGTGCGTGCACGTCATCACCGTATAAAGAATCCACGCTGACACAGTTTGTCTCAATGTAGAGCTTAATGACAAAGACCTTTTATTAAAGGAGGGGTTAGCCGTTTTATACTCATCATTAAAAGGGCATTTCTTAAGGGTGGTTCTAGGTAATTGCATCATTTTATGCTGAATATATATTTTATTCTGGTAAAACATTTAATTATATTCTCTGCGTGTTAGTTAGTTTAACTAGCCTTGAAGTTGTACAGGACGTTCAGGACATGTTGATAAGAACTTCTATACGGCTACCTCTAAATCAAAACATTTATCGTATATAAAATCAGAGACACAGAAAATTTTAGAGGAAAGTGCAAGGATTCACATAACCATGTTTTTGGAAGGGTTCTGAATGGCTTCAATTATTCAAATAAATTAACTATTTATTTGCCATAACAAGTCGTTTACATGGGATTTTGTCTATTGAGATGTCTTTCTCCTCAAGTCTCCATTTTATTAAACTGTACCTAGCATTTATGTATGCTTTCTATACTGTACACTTTCATAGCTTTGGTGATATGTGTATCCATTATTCTTGTATTCTCACTGCTGTCTATTACTGCTGTTATTTACATGATATGCTTACCACTGACTTGTTTAATCTGTACTCTTAGGCCTGTTTCACATCTATGAGCTCAATGCGCTAGGCTGCTCTGCCTGCCCTGCGCCAGCACAAATGCAAGCGCAGGGGCATTTAGGGGCTTGGGCAGCCTAGCGCAGGGACGCATAGATGCCCTGCATTTGTGCTCAGCTGCGCTCGGTGCCCCCATTATATCCTATGGCCGAGCACAGCCTAGCGTGCGCTCTGGAAACTGTGAATCGCAAGTGAAACTGGCAGACGCCACGGCGCATGCGCCTGGTCAGATGCACCCGGAAAATGTCCGATTAGGCGTTTCCAGGTGGTACGTGACAGGCACATGCCTATGATTTCCCATAGGCATGCCTCAACCATTCTGTAGTCCGTGCCCTGTCTGCAATGATTGGTGTTGGCTACTGAGTTCCCATTGGCTGTCAGTTGACAGGGTGCCATATTTGAAGAGCTGTCCGTTCAGCACCCCACACATCGTCAGCTATACAACCATCCGCTAAATCAGTGCAATTAGGCGCACCATTGAATAGCACAAGCTATGTTGTCCACGTGTATTAAGTAGTACTGTGTCGAGTATAGTGGCACACATGACAGCTCAGATGTTACCCTACACATCATAGATGTGTGCCATGGCCCACGCACTGCAAACGCCCTATGCGTTTGAATTTGGCGACGCTGCTAGGTACATTACAGTGCTCCCACCCCGCGGACGTCTACCCTGTTAGCGCCCTCAACTTTGTTTGGCGGCGCCAGTGTGCGTGGTGATGTCATCACGTTTCTGCTCGTTCCTCCCTGCCTGCCAGGTGCCTGCCCCTCCCCTGCACATAGGACAAGAATCATGGTGGCCGCACAGTGCGCTGCCACATGGGGTCTGGCAGAGTTGATCATCCTCATCGACCTGTGTGACCGCCATGACTACTGGTGTCACCAGCATCACCGACACCCACACCTGCGCAAGCAGAGCATTCTGAGGAGGATCCAGCGGGCCCTACTTCACAAAGTGGGTGTGGAGAGGACCCGCAAGCAGATTCAAAAGAAGTTGGCTGACCTCAAACACAAGCCCCCCGGGGCGGATTCTGGATATTCGTGTGTGGATTGTCAGGCTGCGTGGTGAGTATGTGGCAATGCCAAACACACACATGGCAATCATCCTACTCCAAACTCTACACAAACATCATGTGGTATTGTGGCATGCCACATAGTGTCACATAAACCACCATGGGGATGTCACCAATCTACATTTGCATTTGGTCACACTGCAACACCAAGGTGCAGAATACACTCATATGTGTCAAAAAATCCTGACGCCTATATTGGTCCTTCACCTGTGTGTGGCCGAACATAGGTGTGTAATGACACTAAAGTTGTTCTCAACATAGTAATGCTAATTAGAAGGGCCACATCACACCTGCCAGCACATATGTGCGCATTCTGACACATAGCATTTCACAACACGTTGATCTCAATCTGGAAAACTGACTGCAAGTTGACTGCTATGTGTTTGCACCCATGGTGGCAACACCAGGTGCTTACTGTCTGCTCTTGTGTTTTGTTGACAAATACATCCTCTGTCAATCCAAGGTTATTGTACATGGCAAATATGTGCTCACTGGTGTTGTGATGTTGTTCCCAAACAGACTGGCACCTAACCATAGTGTCTCTCAAGACCAAACCCAGTCAGCCGAGCCCTCACACCCTAATGACATTGATACACACACACAGTACGTGTTTGCTCTAGGATGTGTTCCTTATGTAAATTATGTCAATTGTTAAATTTCAGAAGAGGATGACTCCCCGTCAGAGGAGGCGCGACGGTCCCCTACACCACCTGGGACCCCCCATCACCAGCCATGGAGGCCACAGCCAGTCCGGCTTCCCCTCGGGACCTCCCCATCACCATTAGTGGAGGCCGCAGCCAGTACGGCCCCCCACCCCGGGAGCCCCCCATCACCATTTCTGGAGGCCGCAGCCAATCCCCCCCCCCTTCCCCCCGAGACCCCATCATCACCATTTCTGGAGGCCGCAGCCAGTCCGGCACCCCCCGGGAAAACCACCATCCCCTTTTCTGGAGGGGCCAGCAAGTCCCTTACCCCCCGGGACAATACCATCACCCTACCTGGAGGGAGGCGGAAGCCCTGTTGTGTGGGTCATTAACACAACCCCCGGATCCACCCCCCCAGCATCTCCAGCTTCCGTGGCCCACACCCTGAAATAGTGCCTTCTGCTCTTTGGTATTGGTGATAAGTCAATATCCTCCAAGCTTTGTAATACACATGTTGGTGTGTGTCCCTCACCTCAGTATGTGAGTAATGCTTTTTTATTGTTCCTTTCTTTGTCAAGGTGCAAGAGCTCGCGCTGCCAGATGGATGTCTGCGCATCCCTATCTCCGGATGATGGAACCGGGATGGGGCTCTGCAACGTAAGTTAAAACTTCACCAATCACGGCAGCCACCCACACCTACACATGTCACTGACTCATGCCCATTGTTTCCTATACAGGTGGACCAACTCTGGCTGACATGCTGCATGCCCACACAGAGGCCCAGCACCACCTGGACCGGTTGCGGGCAATGTTAATGTCCCTCCAGCCAGCCCAGTCCACCATTGCCCCGACTCCACCATATCTCCCCCAATAATGTTGGCAAGAGCCTTTATATATTGTTGTCCATGTTGGACCATTGTTGTGTGATGTTTTGCCATCTTGGCGCCCTTGTTTGTTAGGCCTGTTGGCCTCTTTTCTTATAGTATCCCATATTGGGAAACTGGGTAGTATGGTTTGCCTGCTACTAATCTGAAACAACATCTTTTACCAAAAAACAAACCCCAAAATAAATTTTGTACTACACAATTATACTGTGTGTTCCCTTGTCTCTGCACACACAGGAACAAATTGTCCCGGTGACATTGTTAAACACAACACAGGGGTAATTTCTTAGCGTAGGTGTGCAGTGTGACATGATGAAGACGTGACTGTACCATTGGACCACGGATGAAACCCTATTTTAAATGACTCTCTCCAATATCACACCCACATTAACAAACACACACACACACACAGAAACACAGTTGCCTATGTCGGCCACAGAAGACTCCTAACCTCCCCATACTCACACATGTTACCTATGGATAGGCTCCTATCTGCTCCAATGACCCAACTATGCTATTGTAGACATGAGGGCTCTCCTTCTGCAACAAAAACATCACCATGACGCCCACAACACACTACACACACAACCATACTACAGAACCAGACACATATCTGGACGTCGGTATGGGGAAAACAAAGTCTGGTTCATTCACCAAAATAAAAATAAAAAACACACTTGGTTTTAGCCAAAACAAAACATAAAGAGTCCTTCAGGCAAGGTAGTGTATTGCCTAGTAGCATCTTGCGTCTTCCTCCTCTTCTGAATCTGACA
The DNA here is from genome assembly GCA_033576535.1 of Allobates femoralis. Taxonomy (NCBI): domain Eukaryota; kingdom Metazoa; phylum Chordata; class Amphibia; order Anura; family Aromobatidae; genus Allobates; species Allobates femoralis. Next base: position 359,304,623 of record JARQOC010000005.1, on the reverse strand, counting down.
ATGGCTCCTCCCCCTCATCCCCGTACTCCCACACATTGGGGGCCCGTCTGGGTTGTTGTCTCTTGGGGTACGGGGGGGATCCTGACTGCGGCGACCTCTAGCCATGGGTTGATGGGGCTGCAGGGAGTACTGGAGGTCTTTTCTTCGGGATGGCTATGGAGCCACCCCATCTCAGTGCCCCATCAATGCCCACTTCCAGGACTCGAATGATGGCCCTCTCAGTGATGTCACGTTGTTCTGGCTCCATTCTACACACCCACTCACTGGCCATGTGCCCAATGAAAGTGGCAGGGGTCCTCTCTCGGTCCAACAGAACCCGTTTTGCCCAGGTACCCAGCTCACTTGGCTGGGGCAGGCATACGGCGCAATTGAATGCCTGAGCTGGGCCCTGGGCACGGCCCCCCCATCTCTGCGATCAGGCACTGGCTCCCCATGAGATGTAGATGGTTGAGCCTGGCTAGCAGGTGGGTCCTCGCCAATGGAGCCGGACTCCCAAGAGGCCTGTAAAGCAAACATAGAAAAAACAATAATTAACCAAAGTAGCAATGTACTGATATCAATTACCACAACCAACCACCCAGCACAACATTGTGCCTATCTGAGCATGCCAAATACCAAAATGAACAGTTGCAGGGTTGAAACAGAGAGATGAAGAAAGTAGTAGACCAGTGCTGTGTACTCACCTGACGCTCCAAATTGATATTGGCAAGTGAACCAACATAAGACAGCACAATCTGGCCCCACACCCACGAGGCAGAATAACACACAGAAGAAGAATGGTGAAAGAACAACACAATTGTGCCATCTACATGTGCAGCAACCCACACATCCGTGCTACCAACCAGGTGTCTATATAGGTAGGAAAATCAATTACGTACCTCCTGTGATGGGGCAGGCTCTTGGGATGTGGCGAGGGATGGTTGTGCAAGGCGCCTGCTGCACCGTGTTCCCTGAGGACCCTCCTGGCTCAGGGTGAAGGTGAGGAGGTCATATATACCACAGACGTGGCTTAGGGACCTGCTCAGCTCCAGCCCCGGACCGAGCATCCATCCACTTGTGGGGCTTGGTGAACACAATGCGCAGGTGCTTGATTTTATCCACAACCATCCGCACCTTCCAGGTCTTACTTTGGTTGAGCCGGCTGGCCAGCTCGCCAAGGTGTCCGTAGGCCACATCCGCGCTGCCTTGTTCTTGTAGTCTGGCAAGGCCACCCGCCACAGGCATTCATGATCCTGGTACATTGCTAGGAGGTCCGCACAAATTCAGGACTCATAGCCATCTGCCAAAATAAAACATACTGTTGTTGCCAAATACGTACATGTACATATCAGGTCACACCATAGTCTGTGTGGCCAATCCATGTCCAGCACTAGCAAGGACAGGTGGTCTGGTAGTTAGCTTGTGTATGCAGAAGCATTAATGGCCTTTATATGTGTACACAGATGTGACATGCTGCACATGACACGGGATATATGTGGTTTGGCCCTGCACAAGGAAATTAACAAAGCAGAATCATGTTGAAATGGCACACATGGCGTCCCACACAAACTGTAGCAACAGGAAGGACCTCTTACACATATTTATGTAACGATGTAGTGGTGTAGAATACATTGTGATGTCATTGGAGGGAAGGATCATTATGTGTACAACAGGCCACAGAGGTGGTTAATGATGCGTACGCGTCGCAAACCACACATCTACATGACGCAAAATGAAGCTCCACCAAACATGCCCATACATGTTGCAAAATATGTTTGGAAAGCCGACAATAATACAGCATACATGAGAAGCACAATAGCATAGATGATGCTGCTGCTCTGTGATTGGATGGTTACCACATAAAAACCGCGAAAGACAGTGTTACGGCATGCTTGCTGCCCAGAGTCATTAAGTAAGTACTGATGTTCAGACATGATTGTTGATATGGCTGTGTATATTGTTTGATCCTTCTTTGCAGTACAGATCATTATTGTGTACTGTAGCAGATGGCCAAGTCCTGGTGTATGTTGGCTGGAATGATGTGTTTGATCGAGCTATTCTGTGCTGCAAAATGGATGGATGGCTTTCGTTGCCACAAAACACCCTCCTCATTGACAATCCATTTTGCCTTAACCATACAGGATCATGTTAGAAAGGAGGGCTCTGTGGTTAATTTAGTTGTACATATCAAATGTGTACACATAGTACTGCCATTTTACCACACTGGAATGGAATTCATCTGGACAATATTGAGATGTGGAGTGGCCCATATGGCTTAGGAATGTGTGCCTGTGAAGATTCAGCCTTATCACCTCCACAGGAATGTGTTGGACATGATGACTATGCGATTGTCAGCTGCGTGGGGATGATATTTGTTTAGTTGCACGTGGCTCTGATACGTTTAGCATGTTATTTTATTTCTTTGTCACTAAGCATCTGTCTGTGTATTTGAGCTTAGTATTTTCCTAGCCCTTGTCGTTGTACTTATACATTATGAGTAGCTATATGGGGTTATGGTAATGAGGTCACAATTTGGACGATGGAGATATAGTTGGGGAGGAGGGCCATGGGTATAGTGGTAACAGGTGTTGTGGTGAGGCAGTGTAATGTTCTTTGTGACCATTTAATGGTGCCAAATATGTATGTGGGTGGCCATATGAGCAAGAGTCTGCTAGGATGTGGGTAACTGGCTAGGAGATGTGTAGGGAAGGAGGTAGTTGTGAGTTTTGATGAGTGATAACGTGTTATTTGATGAAAGTGTATTTTTGATCCTTTTGCAGGGTCGGTAGGTGAGATGATCATGGACCCTGATGGAGATGTTATCGTGGCTCTTGTCTTGGTGGAAGAGGACTTGTGGCTGGAGGATAGAGTTGAGCGGTTGCGGGCTCGCAGACCACGGCGTGTGGGGCTCGGGTTTGGCTTCAGCAACGGGACGACCTGAGTCGCATGCGCCTGCTGCATCAGCTGGAGGATAGGAGTCCACATGATTTCAGGAACTATCTTCCATATCTCTGAGGACTCTTACACATTTCTCTTGGAACGCATTACGCCATTGATAGCCCGACAAGACACTTTAATGCGTCGAGCTGTGCCACCTAAGGAGCGTCTAGCTGTAACTTTGAGGTTCCTGGCAAACAGGTCGTTCGAGGACAGACCTGCAATAAACTGCAGCTGTCTCACGACCACTGCTGAACCGCCTGATCCCCGAGACGTGTGAGGCCATCTGGAGTTGTCTGCTGCCATCCTACATGCAGTTTCCAACAACCCCCGCAGGATGGATGTTGCCAGAAGTTTTGAGGAACGATGGCAATTTCCAAACTGTGGCGGTGCTTTGTATGGTAAGCACGTGAGGATCACAAAACCCCCAACACGGGGTCCTTGTATTATAATTACAAAGGATATTTAGCGTGGTATTCATGGCCCAGGTGGATGCTTACTATGAGTTCCTGTACATGGAGGTTGGAATGAACGGCCATGTTTCAGATGGGGGTGTGTTTGCACACTGCTCCTTGGCCCAAGACCTAAGGAGAGGTGCTCTGCTCTTGCCCTCAAATGATGAAAACAACCGGTCATCTCAACTTTGCATTTGTGGGGGATGAAGCCTTCCCACTTCAGGCTCACCTACTACGGCCATATCCCAGAGGACGCTTACTTGTGGAGAGCGAATTTTCAATTACAGACTATCCCGGGCTCGCCATGTGTTTGAAAAAGCATTCAGGATCATGGCCAATACATTCCGCGTGTTTTCATACGCCTTTGCATATGGAACTGGAATTTATCGATGTGGAAGTGCTGGCCTGCTGTGTGCTGCATAACTTCCTGCATCGTAGGATCGGTAATCATACACGCCGGGAAGTTATGTGGATTCTGTGGACCCCACAACAGGGGAGGTCCATCCCGGGGATTGGCGTGCTGCCGGCCATGGTGTGGCGCCACTCCAGCCGCTGAGCCACGGTCTGAGTCAGCAGGATGCCAGGAACAACAGAGACGCTTACTACTCCTACTTTAATGGCCCTGGGGCAGTGGACTGGCAGCACCAGCAGTTGTAGGGTGGCTGGTGTTGTGAGCCATCAACATGAGGAGGAGGGTGCAGTCACCAGGGTGGCTGCACCATGACGAATATGTTTTTTATGTTTTTAGGTTTGGGGTGTTTACACATTTGTTAGTTAGTTAGTTAGTTAGTTAGTTAGTTAGTTAGTTTTTATGGTTTTTGGGTCACTACTGTGCAATGTTTGGGTATGGACATTCTGTTTATGCTTTTTGTATTTATTTGTGTTATGTTGGCATTTGTGTTCTAAATGTTTTGTGTGTGTTGTTTGACTTATAATTTTTGTGCACAAAGACTTAAATTACAAACCAAAAAAAAAAACAAAACCTGTGTGTGTTGTTACTTTTCAATACAGGGCAGTTGCTCATAGATTTATGCTGTGCACAGAGGTATGTGATACGTTAAATGGTATTGATGGGTCCGTGCAGCATTGTCTGCTAATGTCCAGTACACAGGTCCAGCCCTTTGGCCCACACTGTATGCCGTGACTGCGTGTACATGTCCATTATGATGTGTTTGGCCACATCGGACTGTGTCCACACATATGGAGAATGCAATGGTGTTTGTGGGGGATGTAGGTACACTTCAGTACAGACACGCAACGATATGTGCACACATATAGTTCAGTTCAGCCATGGCAGCTCTTGCGGCAAATTCTGACAGACAATGGTGTCATGTATTAGCCAGCCTTCCAGAGCAGGCTGACCAATCGTAACGCTGTTGCGTTGTCCAATGAGCGTGTATGGGGCGTGGTGTAAACCACTGTGACATGCCTATCTCCTCGCCGCGCTGAACATGTATGCCCACATTGCCTTTGGAATTGTGGCGTGTGAAGTGGCGATGGAATGAGGATAGATTGGTTCCGCTGTAGGTGAGGCGATTTCTGGAGTGACACATCGTCTTATTTTCAGGGCGAGATTGCGGTGTGTGATGCCGCCATCGGCGATCTGAGGCGACCATGAAAAACGTGCACGCTTTATAGGTTCTGAAGAACACAATCACATCATCCAGATATATCAGAAGTGATTAAAGTTTTATGATGTAGAAATTATTCCATTAGCCTTCGGAAAGTTCATTGGGCATTGGAGAGCCAAAATAGCATACAGTTAAATTCAAACAAGGTGATCAGTTTCATTACTGCTGTTTTCTATAGGTCTTATGAGGCTATAAGCACTTGCCAATGCTTTTGACCAGTGTTATGAAGAATGCAACTGATTTTATGGCTGTGAATGACTCATCAATATGTGGCATGGGTTACGCATCTCTATGTGTGACTATTCAGTTTTCTGTAGTCCACACAGAAGTGGATGTTCCTGTATTTTTTCCTCACAAGGACAAGTGATGCCGCGCAAGGACTGTGACTGTCTCTGATGACATCTGTGCTCTTCATGATATAAATTAACTTCTTCACAGGTTGGTACATTGATGGAGAGATGGGCTGGAATATTTGCTGTGAAGCAGGAAGTATGCTGTGTTAGTTAATCTCCACTTTCCAAAAATCCATGGAATTCTTACTAAAGGCCTGATGTGTTCTTTAACAACCATTAGAACTCCACTCATCTGGGGTGTTCTGATCTCCCACCTGAATCTCTTTCCATCGGGTTCTCAGGAGTTTTTACAGGACAATCCTCCATTTGGGCACCTTGTTGATAGCTTAGCAATTCTTGTCTCACAGTATCCGGGAAAGACACTCTGGATAGCTGGCAACAACTCTGTACTTTCTCAGCTTCATTTGCTGAGTACTGAGATTCAGCAAATGGATAGGAATTTTCCCTTGGGGTACCTTAGCTAGGCAACATGCAAAGATAGGTCATCTACTCGCCACCAGTGCCATACCATGTCCAAGCAAACCTTTGAGGCCCACGAAGTAGGCAGATGGTCCTCTGAATCATTTCTCTCTTTGGAGCCAGAGTCTGTTTCAAGGTCTCCAGCATCCTTGCAGGTAATTTTGTGAAAGATAACCAGGACAATACAAGGAAAACCATCATCTTGAACAGCATTAAGAGGTAGACCTGCAGTGGGAGTTCTTCTTGGCTGATTTTTAATGTAGGTTCTCAACACCTTTGCTGGGAAACAGCTTGTTCATTGCTGGCAATAACATTAATCCAGACTACGGGAAGATTCAGAAATTCCGTAAGTGATCAGGTTTCTAGTAATGTTCATGTTACAATGTTTGGATAGTGGTAAGGAATATCATCAATTTCAATATTGATTACCGGACACCTGTTAATGTAATTAGGGGCATATTCTGCTTGATCTGGACATTGAAATTCTCCTTTCAAGGACGGGTTTTCTTCCAGTTTAAATGTTGGCAGTCCCGTTCAGTATGGACACTTCTCCAACACTTCCTGCAAATATGTTTCCCCTGAGAGTCAAACTGATCTTTGGCCATCTTCCATGTTTGCTGTGAGGTTCTTAGACTTTTTTGCAATATCTGCTGTCGTTTTTTATTTAAATTTAGTTTTTTTCCGTCGGCCACCTTGCTTCCTCTCTTGATGCATCCACCATGCCCTCAAGCAATGTGGAGTCCTCAGCCTTTATGTTCCTGCCTAGTCCTGGCCTCTTGCCATTTAAGTAGGCTTCAATGTTTAATCAGTGCTTCTGAATCCTGCTTTCTGCATTGTCCGAAGTCTGCCTCTTGAAGCCTTTTGGAAGTCAAACAAGAAAAAAAAGAAAACCAGTTTCACCGATCGCGCTATTCCCAATCGACCTCAAAGGTATCAATCCACGGACCCCTTGGATCCCAACCTGAGGAAGTGTACAGTGAGTACATGAAACATGTAGAGTTTTTAAGAAGAATAAAGGATTGTTTGGGATCCAAGGGGTCGGTGGATTGATTTCTTTGAGGTCGATTGGGAATAGCGCGATCGGTGAAACCGGTTTTCTTTTTTCTCTTGTTGGACTTGCATTGCTGCAGATCGGTGGATTGCTGCATTTCCGCGGATTCTGCTCACATTGTGTATACGGTTGTTGTGTCCCACACAACCGAACCAGATGAGTGGATCCAGATTGAGGATACATTATTTATAATTTGGATAAGACCCTATGTGCGCTTTCTTCTCCCCTTGTCTTGAAGCCTTTTGGGACATTATATTGCAGCTGTCCTTTACTTGGATCACTGGAACCCTTGTGTGTACACAGGAACACTCCTGCTTGCCACGGACATTTGCAAGGGAAGTAAGAAAGACTCTAATCCTAATTCTTGAAATTGATGCTGGATTTAGGATCTATTCCTGCCTTGCTGTGATTTCAGCCTCTGTAACTGTGTTTCACCATGCTCCTGTTTGTGCAATCACTTGTATGAAGTAATATAAGAGCTTTTCTAAACAATTCTATGTCTCCTGTGTTCTGTTGCACCCATACACTAGAGTCTATACTGGCAGTATTTTATAAGTAAGGGTACCGTCACACGCCGCAATCTCCCCTGGCGATATGAGACGATCTAACGTGCACGTGCACATTTTTCATTCGCCATTGTCTTTCGGAATTGTGCAGTACAGTGGATTACTCTAACAATGGCTAGGTGTGCATCTGTAGGTGATTGCGGTAAGCTACAAACATCACTATGGACATATGTACCTGCATTGGTCCACGCCATGGCAGAGCTGCCATGGCTGAACTGAACTATGTGTGTGCGCACATCTTTGCGTGTGTGTACTGAAGTGTACCTACATACCCCACAAACACCATTGCATTCTCCATGTGTATGGACACGGTCCCATGTGACCAAACATATCATAATGGACATGTACAAACAGTCACGGCATACAGTGTGGCCCAAAGGGCTGGACCTGCGTACTGGACATTAGCACAAAATGTTGCACGGACCCATCAATACCATTTAAGATATCACATACCTCTGTGCACAGCATAAAGCTATGTGCAACTGCCCTGTATTGAAAAGTAACAACACGCACAGGTTTTTTGGCTTTTTTTGTTTTGTAATTAAAGTTTTTGTGCACAAAAATTATAAGTCAAACAGCACACACAAAACATTTAGAACACAAGTGGCAACAGATGTCCGCGGAGCAGTAAATTCACACACATAGGGCGATTGCAGTGCGTGGCCCATGGCACACATCTACGATGTGTAGGCCAACATCTGAGCTGTCATGTGTGGCACTATAGTCGACACAGCACTACTTAATACACGCGGACAAAATAGCTTGCGCTATTCAATGGCGTGCCTAATTGCACTGATTTAGCGTACAGTTGTGTAGCTGAAGATTGTGTGGTGCTGAACGGACAGCTCTTAAAATATGGCGCCCTGTCAACTGACAGCCAATGGGAACACAGTAGCCAACACCAATCATCGCAGATGGGGCACGGACTACAGAACGCTTGAGGCACACCTAAGGGAAATCATAGGCAACGCTCTTTCCATCATTATTGCCCTGTCACATGCCACAACACGGAAATCTCGCCTTAAGGATTGCGGCTGATTACTGAGCACTGTTCAGAAATCAGGCGACGTCCGAGGGGCAATTTATCGCTGTGAAATTGCCAAATCACACGTCGCAACCGTGAGGCAATTTCATGGCGATTGCTTCGGGGCGACATATCGCGTTTATGATTTCCAGATTGCGAGATTGCGGCGTGTGACGGTACCTTAACAGTTGCCATAGACACTTTTTGTCTGGAGCCAAAATGAAAAGAAAAGAGGGAAGCGCACATAGGGATTATATAAATTCGCCCCAATTTGGAGGGACTCACCTTTCAGGGTTGTGTGAGTCACAACCAACTGAAAAAGGCTTCTGATATGATGGTTGCTGCAGATGCCTCGCTGTGAGAGATGCTGTAAAGAAGAAAAAAGGCCAGGCTTCCTATGTCCGTGCAGACCAAGGGAACATTAGTCAGGTGTCACTCAATATTCCTCTATTTTACCAACGCGTTTCGTAGCAGAACCTGCCACTTCATCAGGGATAGCCCTGCTGAAGTGACATGTTCTGCTACAAAACACATTGGAAAAATAAAGGAATATTGAATGACACCTGACTGATGTTCTCTTCGTCTTTGCGGACATAAGAAGCCTGGCCATTTTTCTTCTTTATAGCATCTTGAACCAAAATGACATACATCTATCTCTGTGGGACACGGTGTCTTCAGGACTGCTGTTGCTTCTTTAAATCCTCCCACATTATTGCCAGTCTCCTGGTTTGTTCTGCAACTTGCCTGCTCAGGTCTCCAGCAGCATCATGAGCTTGAACTTGGGCACAGATGGTAAGGTATCTTTGATACAAGTTGGTCGCACTACTTCAGGAAAAGCACTCTTTTGGTTCTTAGACTGATCACATGTGCTACTGCCAGCAATAACTTGGCTGTAACCTGCTTCCACTCCCAGAATTCCAATGGCTATCTCTTTAAAGTCAAGTAATGAGCTTTCTGAGTTCTGTAGGTACAGTATTCTTATCTAGCTCTAGATAGATTTTGTCCTTGCCCATTTTACAAACTGATTCCTCAGGACAGTATGTGAATTCTCCCTTGGTTTCTATATGTCGGCTCACATACAGAAAACATTTCTCCTCTCTTCCCTGCTATTATGGTCATGTGGTTTTAAAAATGAGTGGCTTGATATGTACTCCCAAAAATATTGTTGTTTGTTGTGTGTGTGACGATGTATACTTGTCTGCATAGTAGTAATGATGTGTACTTGTACAGTTGTGGCCAAAAGTATTGACACCCCTGCAATTCTGTCAGATAATACTCAATTTCTTCCTGAAAATGATTGCAATCACAAATTCTTTGGTATTATTATCTTCATTTAATTTGTCTTCAATGAAAAAACACAAAAGAGAATGAAGCAAAAAGCAAAACATTGATCATTTCACACAAAACTCCAAAAATGGGCCAGACAAAAGTATTGACACCCCTGCAATTCTGTCAGATAATACTATGTTTCTTCCTGAAAATGATTGCAATCACAAATTCTTTGGTATTATTATCTTCATTTAATTTGTCTTCAATGAAAAAACACAAAAAGAATTGTCCTAAAGCCAATCTGGATATAATTCCACACCAAAACATAAAAAAGGGAGTGGAAAAAAGTATTGGTACTGTTAGAAAAATCATGTGATGCTTCTCTAATTTGTGTAACTAACAGCACCTGTAACTTACCTGTGGCACCTAACAGGTGATAGCAATAACTAAATTACACTTGCAGCCAGTTGACATGGATTAAAGTTGAGTCAACCTCTGTCCTGTGTCCTTGTGTGTACCACATTGAATATGGAGAAAAGAAAGAAGACAAAAGAACTGTCTGAGGACTTGAGAAACCAAATTGTGAGGAAGCATTAGCAATCTCAAGGCTACATGTCCATCTCCAAAGAACTGAATGTTCCTGTGTCTACCGTGCGCAGTGTCATCAAGAAGTTTAAAGCCCATGGCACTGTGGCTAACCTCCCTAGATGTGGACAGAAAAGAAAAATTGACGAGAGATTTCAACGCAAGATTGTGCGGATGGTGAATAAAGAACCTCGACGAACATCCAAACAAGTTCAAGCTGCCCTGCAGTCCGAGGGTACAACAATGTCAACCCGTACTATCCGTCAGCGTCTGTATGAAAAGGGACTGAATGGTAGGAGACCCAGGAAGACGCCACTTCTTACCCCGAAACATAAAAAAGCCAGGCTGGAGTTTGCCAAAACATACCTGAGAAAGCCTAAAACGTTTTGGAAGAATGTTCTCTGGTCGGATGAGACAAAAGTAGAGCTTTTTGGGCAAAGGCATCAACATAGAGTTTACAGGAGAAAAAAAAGAGGCATTCTAAGAAAATAACACGATCCGTACAGTCAAACATGGCGGAGGTTCCCTGATGTTTTGGGGTTGCTTTGCTGCCTCTGGCACTGGACTGCTTGACCGTGTGCATGGCATTATGAAGTCTGAAGACTAACAACAAATTTTGCAGCATAATGTAGGGCCCAGTGTGAGAAAGCTGGGTCTCCCTCAAAGGTCATGGGTCTTCCAGCAGGACAATGACCCAAAACACACTTCAAAAAGCACTAGAAAATGGTTTGAGAGAAAGCACTGGAGACTTTTAAGGTGGCCAGCAATGAGTCCAGACCTGAATCCCATAGAACACCTGTGGAGAAATCTAAAAATGGCAGTTTGGAGAAGGCACCCTTCAAATATCAGGGACCTGGAGCAGTTTGCCAAAGAAGAATGGTCTAAAATTCCAGCAGAACATTGTAAGAAACTCATTGATGGTTACCGGAAGCGGTTGATCGCAGTTATTTTGGCTAAAGGTTGTGCAACCAAGTATTAGGCTGAGGGTGCCAATACTTTTGTCTGGCCCATTTTTGGAGTTTTGTGCGAAATTATCAATGTTTTGCTTTTTGCTTTATTCTCTTTTGTGTTTTTTCATTGAAGACAAATTAAATGAAGATAATAATACCAAAGAATTTGTGATTGCAATCATTTTCAGGAAGAAACTGAGTATTATCTGACAGAATTGCAGAAGTGTCAATACTTTTGGCCACAACTGTAAATGTAGTGATATGTAATTGTGGCACCCCAGAGTCTGGTTGCCACAATGGCATCGCCTCCCTCGGGGGTTGATGTCATGCTTGGAAACAAGAAAGGATCTCCACACCAGGTAAACCCACAGCATGCAACACCTTTCCTGACTCCAGACCTGAAGGGGGGGCTCTGAACCTGGGTTCAGGGTACCTGCCCTATAAATTCCAGCCTGAAGGTGGGTTGGCCAGTTCAGTTCCTAGGAGGAATGTGAATATGACCTGTGGACTGGAGCACTACCAGGCTCGTTCCAAGCAGAGTAGAGAGCAAAAGTGCAGCAAGCATGAGGGACCCATAGGAGATGGTCTGTGGAAGCAGAGGAGAGAGCCTGGGGAGTGGACTCTGTTGCCGGCTTTCCCCAGAGCAGAGTGCCTGAAATGGACAACAGTGCCTGAGGTTGCGCGGCTACTAAAGACCCAGCAGCAAAAACTGGAGGACGGGAGACTCCACGTCTCCTGGCCACAGCAAATCACCTGCAGTCCCAGCAGCACTAGAGAGCTCAGGGACAATTGCCAGAGGAGTGGTGCCCGGGAAGGTCTCCGGCTGCCTTCCATATGGGTGAGAGACTTTCCAGCAGGAAGAGAGGATTGCAGCTTAGCTACATGCAGCCAGGACCAGCAAGGAGAAGCGCAACAGGGAGGCCTCAGGACTTACCTGGTGAGAAGATCTCCAACTTGCTTCCAGGCCATTCAGATTCCTAACATCTCCTGTGAACAGTGTCTTGGTCTGAACCTGCAACTACCAGTAATGGTAAAGGAGACTATGTACTGTGTGTCTATTGGTTATTCCGCGCCCTCAGTCCTGCACTCCAACGGCCTACCACCACCATAGACTATACCGGTTGCCTGGGGAATTACTCCACCCATAGGGAGCGATACCACCTTACCTGTGATCCCATCATCCCCAGAGGTCCTGCACTGCAGCGTCACCCTCAATAGTCGAACATCACGGGTGGTGTAACGACAGCGACATTGTTACTGCAATATTCAGGGGAATCAGATACCCTGAATGACTTCAAGGAAAGACTGAAAAGTTTGTTTGAAGTATATTCCCTGTCTGAGAGCCAGAAAGTTACCATCCTAATAGGACAAGTGACTGGTGCGGCCCAAAGAGAGGTAAAGTCCTGGCTGGACACTGACAAAAGAACTGTTAAACAAATCTTAGCCAGGTTGAAAGAAGCCTTTAACACCTGTACTGCAGCGGAAATTAAAATTAGGTTTTATGGGTGCAAACAACGGGTGCAGGACAGTATATGGGACTATGCATTAAATCTCCAAGAGGTGCTGAAGGCCATGAAGCAGGTAGACCCCGACAGTGGACGAGATGAAAAAAAGCTGTTAACTGAGCAGTTTACTGAGGGGCTCCTGTCTCATGCCCACTGGACTGTCATGGGAGGCTTTCACACCTTTCGGGTGGGCTATCCTCTTAAGTGTCTGCCACCAAATTGATGATTGGTCTAAGTGTTTGCATGCCACTGGTAAGAACTACGCTGACAACAAGTCAAAGTAGAGCTTAATGACAAAGAGACAGAGACAAAGGGAGGGGTAGCCAGTTTTATGCGGCTCCTTAAAGGGATATTAAAGGGGTGTTGCATTTTATTCTGAAGAGAACATTCAATCATATTTCTTGTGTCAGTTAGCAATTCAGTTTAGCCTTGATTAGTACATTCGGTACAGGAACATCTTGACAAGAGCTTCAGCATTGCTACATCTAAATCAAATCATTATATAGAATCTGAGACAGAGAAATTCCAGAGGAGGGGAGGAAGAAGAAGAAGAGATAACTAGAGGAAAGTGCAAGGATTTATATAAACATGCTGTTGGAAGATTTCTGAATGACTTCAATAAACTTATAAAAATTATTAATTATTTATTGCCATGACATTCCCTCCTCTTGGAGACATTCAAAATCTTACCCTAAATCTTTGCCCTGGGCGGCGGAGGGGTAAAGGTAGAGGAGAGGGGAGGAGACTTCACTAGCATTTAGACAAACCGTAACGTCGGAATCCCTTTGCAGTTGGCCTTATCCGCACCCTAAACTGTCCCTACTCTGCCTTTTGGGATGGGTCTCATGCTCTCATAGTTCTAGAAGGGATCTTGCGGCAATGGTAATGGCATCATTCTGAGGCGTATATTTCTCCTTCAGCATCGGGGCCTCTGAGATCTGCATACATTGTGGTCACTGTCTCCTTCATGGCGTGAGACATCATCTTCTTGATGCATGGTATTACACAGCATGAAATTAGAGCCACTATGAATAGAACACAAAGGATTATTATACCTAGTTTGATAAGTGCTCTCTGCCATCCATCCCACCACCCAAACCGAGTGTCCCATGGATCCTTAATACCAGAATTATGGACTAATTTTTCTGACTGTCTGTGAGTCTTTTTAGGGCTTTGACTTGGGGTGCTAGCCTGTCTGCTATGTTTTCCACCCAGAGTTGGTCCTGTATACTACCTCCCACCGTCTCGTAACCTGCCCTTCCCCCCGCTTTATAATGAGTATATATATCAGGATTAAGGAGCCAAACAACCATGTTCGGCTTCTGGATCTGGTGCCTTCTTGCAGTGGGATGCGTGGATCCATGTAGGCCTTTCTTCAACCTTCACAGCCGTGGAGGTGACCAGCAGGACTTGGAAGGGGCCGTCGTATCTGGGCTCGAGGGCACGTATGCTGAACCTTTTGATGAGTACCCAGTCTCCTGGCTGGATCTGATGGCTTCCCTCCAGATTTTGAGGATCTGGGAGAGAGCAAAAGACTCGAGAATGTATTTTAGCCAAATGCTTTGTTAATTCAATAACAAACTTAGTCAAACTGTCATTCTGTAGAGTCAACTGTTGAGGGAAATACAACCCTAGTCTGAGGGCACTTCCAAGCAGAATTTCATAGGGACTTAGCTTAGTTGCACTAGCTGGGGTGTGTCTGACACTGAACAATACGAGGGGAAGACTTTCATGCCACGGTTCCCCCGTTTCCTGCTCTGCTTTCAGCATTTTTGCCTTTAATACCCGTTTAATCTCTCGACCCTTCCAGAACTTTCGGGATGATTCGCAGAATGAAGGGCTAACTCTGTCCCCAGGGCCTGCCATATCTCTTTGGTTAGATTGGCTGTGAATGCTGGCCCTTGGTCACTCTTTATGGTTTCTGGGACCCCATATCTGCACACTTTCTTTGCAGTGGTTTTAGCAGATTGGTTCTCCACAGGGAAAGCTTCTGGCCATCCAGAGAATATGTCCACGACTACCAGTGCATATTCAAATCCTCCTGAGGGCGGCATCTGAATGTGGTCAATCTGTATGCGTTGGAAGGGGTACAAAGGTCTAGGTGTACAATTCTGTGGAGTTTTCTCTGTTTTTCCTGGGTTACACCGGGCACAGACTAGGCATCCTCTGGTGTAATTTGCTGCCATTGTTGAAAAGCCAGGTGCGTGGTAGTACTGTCTCACAAGATTGTGCATCTTCATTTTTGATTGATTGGTGGTGCCATGGGCCCAGCTGGCAATCATTGGGTAGAGGGCTCGTGGGAGGCATGGTTTTCCTTTCAGTAGTATCAGATGCTTCTCATCTTGCACAGCTCCATCCTGGATCCATTTTCCCTTCTCTTCATTGGATGCTTGCTTCTGCAGGGTCAGGACCATGTTCTCCCAGGACTGTTCATCTGTCTCCTTCTTGTCTGAATCTTCTGTCAAGATATACAAGTTGGGAGGGGCGTGGCCTAGCGGCATGTAAGAAGGACGTGTGCCTGCCGAGCTCCCGCGCATTATCCTTCATTTTCACTATTCCCCTGCACCCGGACCGGATTTCTGGCCCCAGGCTTACACCCGGTGTCCGGGACAACTAGGTGACGCAGCCGCTGGCTTTGTGAGGCGGAGAGATGGTTAGGAGGGTCTCGAAGAAGAGCCCTGGAGAGGCGGGAGGCGGATTCCAAGATGGCGCTGGCGTGGAGGTGCGCTCCTGCCTAAAGGATGAGGCGGTCAGCGTTGCCAGAAACAAGGCGGTGGCGGCTCGGCTCCAGCAGTTCGCTCGTGTGGAGGAGCTGGAGCGTGCGAAGCGGGAGGAGACGGGGGACCCTCCAGATGAAGCGGAGACCACGGAGGAGGTACGGGCCCCGGAATTGGGGGCTGGAGGGGGAGATGGGGATGAGCACACACTGATATCGGGGACATTGGACGCGCCCGGAAGTTGTGGAGCTGCAGTTGCACAGAATAATGATATGCTGGCTGTCCTGGTCTTGCAGACACCGACCGAACCCACTCTTAAAGATGTATTTCGGGCTGTGATGCAGTGTGGCTCGTCTTTGTCTCATGTGCTGACGCAGCTGGGACACCTGCAGGAGACGGTTCAGACAGTGCGGCATGGTCTCCAAGAGGTGAGGGGGAAGACTGGGGAGCTGGAGAAGCGTGTCTCTGCTGCAGAGACTCAACTAGCCTCCTCCAACAAATTCTATACAGAGGTTAGGAAAGAATTTAAATCAGTACACACCAAGACAGATGATCTTGAGAACAGATCACGCCGTAACAATGTTCGAATAGTAGGTGTGCCAAAACGCTTTGAAAAGGGTAACCCTACCGTCTTCTTTGAAACGTGGATTAGAGATACCATCGGCGCAGCTAATTTGACACATCTCTACGCAGTGGAGCGTGCTCACAGGGTTCCTGTTCGTCCCCCGACCCGGGACAATTGCCCAGAACAGTTCTGGCAAAGTTGCTTCATTACCGGACCGGGACATCATACTTAACTATGCCAGAGACCATCAGGATTTGCTTATCATCGGGACTAGAGTATCATTCTACCCTGACTATTCCCCGGAGGTTCGGCGGCAGAGAGCGAAGTTTGTTTCTGTGAAGGCTCGTTTACACGATCTGGGAGCTAAATACTCTGTGCTGTACCCTGCCAAATTGAAAATTCTAGCCGACGACAAATCACATTTTTTTCTGGATGCTCAAGATGCTATGGACTGGATTGACCGAAATGAGGCGATGCTGCAGAGAGAGACGGAGCGTGACTCCGCTGGCTGAGGACGGTGATATTCCAGCTCCATCCCTGTTCATACAACGGATAATACCAATGTCTGTTGAACAGACTCTGCTCTGTTGTGGAGTTGATGATGACGCCTCTGGCTGTTCCCCCTCTTTTTCCCTTCTCTCTCTCCCTTCCCTCCTCTCCCTTTTTTCTATTCTACTATTTGTTCTTCTTTCCTCCAACTTTTTCCCCCCCTCTTTCTTGTTTCTCCACTCTCTCTTTTTTGGTGCTGCGGGATGCGGCCGCTTGACATTAACCCCTTTTTTACGTGGACTGGTCTGGAGGCCACAGTTGAGGTGCAGGGTTGACACCCCTTTTAAGCACGAATGGCGCTGTGGAACTGAAACACCTGGTTTATAGCGTGATGGGGCTAACATCGCCCCTGGGGTGTTTGTGGGCTTTTCTATTTGTTTGTTGGGGTTTTACTCGGGTTGGGAGGGAGGGGGGTGGGGGGAAGATTTGGGTTTGAGTTGGTCCTACGTCCTGGTGGTAAATCGGATGATAGTTACATATGTGACAGTTAGATCATGGGTGAAATTAGAATTGTTAGTTGGAACACACGTGGTCTAAAGTCCCCAATCAAACGGCAGGCTATATTCAACCTAATAACGGCCCACAAACCGACTGTGATATGTTTGCAGGAGACCCATCTCACTCCGGTGACTTTAAATATTCTTACTAAACGCTGGGTCCGGGAAGGCTTTCACTCTACATACTCAGAATATTCCCGTGAGGTTAGTATACTGATACACACTAGTGCACATTTTCAACGTTACGGGACACATATTGATGGGGAGGGACGATATGTGGTTTTGCACTGCCGACTCTTCAATACAACGCTGTTGAAAGCATCCATCTATGTCCCACCGCCCTTTAACAATGGGTTTATCCATACGATTCTTACTATTTTGGGACGTTACCCGAATGTCCCCTACGTAATAGTGGGCAATTTTAACAACATCGCTGATTCACACTGGGATAAGGGCTTACACGCTCCTATTAGGCCGGAAGGCAATGCTACACCATTTGGGGTTTTACTTCGGGAGACGACGCTGATAGACCTGTGGAGAAGTAGACATCCAAATATTTATAAATATTCTTGCTATTCATCCACCTTTTCCTCTCTGTCGCGCATTGATCTGGCTCTTGGGGATGGACATATGCAGGAAATGGTCTCTGAGGTTTTGTATTTGCCCAGGACGGTTTCTGATCACTCTCCTTTGTGTGTCCTTCTCAGGCTGGAGGATCCATGCAGAAGGCGAGGAGTGGCATGGAGGTTGAACCCTTATTGGTTACAGTTGATTGACAGAGGGGACCGTTTTGAAGCTGAGTTGCAGGAATTTATACGGTTTAACGGTGGCTCTGCCCCCACTGCAGTGGTGTGGGATACCCTAAAGGCGTATCTATGGGGTATGTGCATAAGGGAAATTGCCAAGGTTAAGACGGCATCTAGAGCTGGTGAGCTGGTGGTCCTTCAGGAGCTTGAGGAGGCAGAGGGGGCCCTCATGGCACAGTCTACTCCCGACACCCGACAGAGGTTGAAGCGGGCTCAGGAGCAGGCCACCAAATACACTATGCATATAGCGGACCAGAAACGTATGTTTCAGTCCACACAATATTTTGAGAATGCTGAGAGAGTCGGTCACTTGCTTTCGGTGATTACCTCTGCCCAGCGTGATTCATCATTTATTACCCAACTACGCGCCTTGGACGGTAGCATGTCACATAGTACGCCAGATATTTTGTCTACTCTACAGCAATTTTATGCAGAGTTATATTCTACGCGTTGTCATGCACGGAACGACGAGCTGCAGAATTTCTTAGAGGGGGTGGAGTTGCCTAAACTAACAAGGGATCTGAGGGACCATCTTGAGGAGCCTATCAGCATTGTTGAGCTGGAGGGAGCGTTGGGTACCATGTCCAACGGAAAGGCACCTGGTGCAGATGGCTTGCCTGTGGAGATTTATAAAAAATATAAGGAGACCTTACTGCAAGTTCTTCTGGAAACTTATCAGGAGATCTTGATTTCAGGCTCACTTCCTTCCTCCATGAGGGAAGCCATTATCACGGTAATTTTAAAAAAGGATAAAGACCCGACGCTCCCCGACTCCTATCGACCTATCTCTCTGTTGCCGGTTGACACAAAACTCCTGGCCAAAGTATTAGCTATTAGGTTAGTGATGGTTATTGAACATTTGATTCACCCTGATCAGTCGGGATTCATGCCCAATAAATCCACCTCTATTAATATAAGACGTCTTTTTTTAAACATGCAGGTAAGGGCGGAGAATGCGGGGCAGAGGGTGATCCTGTCTCTTGACGCCGCTAAGGCGTTTGACAGTGTTGAATGGCCTTATCTGTGGCTCACACTGGAGCGTATGGGTTTCGGCCCTGGTTTTATTGCCTGGATCCGACTCCTTTATGCCGCACCGCGGGCTGTGGTACGGGCCAATGGTAAAATTTCCGAGCCCTTTACCCTCGGCCGTGGTACAAGGCAGGGTTGCCCTCTGTCCCCGCTGTTGTTTGCTCTGGCGATAGAGCCACTAGCGGCCAGGATACGGCATGATCCTGACATTGTGGGTTTCAAATATGGGGCCCATATGGAGAAATTGCCATTATATGCAGACGACTTGCTCCTCTTTTTGGCTGATCCCGACCAATCTTTGTGTAGAACAATGTCAGTTTTGGCTCCTTTTGGTGGTCTATTGGGATTGGTCATTAATTGGGACAGGTCGATTCTACTTCCCCTTGACTCTGACCTGAGTATTGACCCGACAATACCGATTGTAAAAGAATTTAGATATTTGGGAATTGTGACTTCAGCCAAACTAGTTGATTATGAACGTCTTAACCTGGTACCCCTACTGCTTAAAATTAAACAGAAAACCCGAGCCTGGGCTAAACTACACCTCTCGGTGGTAGGTAGGGTCAATCTATTAAACATGATTGTTATGCCTCAATTGTTGTACATCCTGCATAACGCCCCGATTTGGTTACCCCAGAACAGATTTCATAGGATCAGTGCTAGTTTCTGAGAATTTATTTGGAGGGGGGGTCAGGCACGTATTAAATTGGAGCATTTGCAGAAACCTAAGGATGAGGGCGGTTTGGCTTTGCCGAACCCCTGGATTTATTACTTAGCATCCCAGTGGCAACACTTTGCGAGAGGCGCGGAGATAAACTCGGCTAATTCCACTGTTCGGATACTCCAGTACCTGGTGGGGCGGGGGTCACTGCTCACACATTTAGAGGCTGATAGATTCTGCCCGTTCAGCACGAGCTGTCCCACGCTACTTCTTATGATAAAGGTCTGGGAGAAAGTTAAGCACATAATAGGCATTACTGCATACACTAAATATACCCCGATATGGGATAACCTTCGTCTGTCGGAGTTGACATCTCTAAAGGGATTTGCACAGTGGAGGAGGATAGGTATTTGGTGGGTTGCGCAGTTGCTGAGTGCTGGAGCATTTAAAACCTTTGAGGAGCAACGTGCAGAGTTTGAGTTACAGCATTCTATGTTTTTCCAGTATCTGCAGCTGCGCCATGCCTTCAACACTCAGCAACGGGTGTCTGGTATTGTGATTCAACAAGATGCGGTAGTCAATATCCTTGGCTCACAGTCTACCTGTAAAGGCCTTATATCCTTTATATACGGATGCCTCCAGGCCCGGACTGACAGGCAGGAGGGGCGGGACTTTTCCCCATGGGCCGCCCACTAATGTGGTGCGTGGGCCGCCCGCTCCTATGGCCGCACACTGCCAGAGGTGTAAGGCCAGAAGTGTGTGGCCTCTGGCCGCAATAAATCATTTGCCGACGAGCGGGCACATCATGCAGGGGGCGGGGCCACGGACGTGAAGGGGCGGGGCCGTTTAACTAAAGCAGGCACCCTCTCACACCAATCAAGATGAAAGGTGCAGTACCCAGGCCCTCCCACCTCAGCTGATCATGTGACCCCTGATGACTTCCCTCCATGTGACATCATGACAGGTCCTGTGTGTGAGTATCATATCTGTGTCTGTCTGAGTGTCTGTCTGTCTGTCTGTCTTTACACAACACTACATAGTATATACAGGTCCACACTACATGCTCTACTAGTGTGCTTATATACTGTATATATATATAGTGTGGACCTGTATATACAGTATAGTGCTGAGTATACAAGATATACAGCAGCACTCCAAAATGTGTACAGAGCCCCAAGTGTGTAATGTGCAGAGCCTGCAGTGTGTAATGTGCAGAGCCCGCAGTGTGTGATGTGCAGAGCCCGCAGTGTGTTGATGTGCAGAGCCCGCAGTGTGTAATGTGCAGGGCCTGCAGTGTGTAATGTGCAGAGCCCGCAGTGTGTAATGTACAGAGCCCGCAGTGTGTAATGTGCAGAGCCCGCAGTGTGTAATGTGCAGAGCCCGCAGTGTGTAATGTGCAGAGCCCGCAGTGTGTAATGTACAGAACCCACAGTGTGTAATGTGCAGAGCCCGCAGTGTGTAATGTGCAGAGCTCGCAGTGTGCAATGTGCAGAGCCCGCAGTGTGTAATGTGCAGAGCCCGCAGTGTGTAATGTGCAGAGCCCGCAGTGTGTAATGTCCAGAGCCCGCAGTGTGTAATGTCCAGAGCCCGCAGTGTGTAATGTACAGAGCCCGCAGTGTGTAATGTGCAGAGCCCGCAGTGTATAATGTGCAGAGCCCGCAGTGTGCAATGTGCAGAGCCTGCAGTGTGTAATGTGCAGAGCCCGCAGTGTGTAATGTACAGAGCCCGCAATGTGCACGGAGCCCGCAGTGTGTAATGTGCAGAGCCCGTAGTGTGTAATTTGCACAGAGCCCGTAGTGTGTAATTTGCACAGAGCCCGCAGTCTGTAATGTGCAAAGCCCACAGTGTGTAATGTGCAGAGCCCGCAGTGTGTAATGTGCAGAGCCCGCAGTATGTAATGTGCAGAGCCCGCAGTGTGTAATGTGCAGAGCCCGCAGTGTGTAATGTGCAGAGCCCGCAGTGTGTAATGTACAGAGCTCGCAGTGTGTGATGTGCAGAGCCCGCAGTGTGTAATGTGCACAGAGCCCACAGTGTGTAATGTGCAGATCCCGCAGTGTGTGATGTGCAGAGCACGCAGTGTGTAATGTACAGAGCTCGCAGTGTGTAATGTGCAGAGCCCGCAGTGTGTAACGTGCGGTTGTCGGGCCCCACGGGACTGGGGTACTCGGTACCGGACCGGACGATGGTGGGGATGTCCCAGGTGGCTTGGTCCGGACCGTGTCCCTGGCTCGGCAAATAAAGGGAATATTTACAAGGGAGATGTCACGGGTGATGCCACCCACTTGGTGCGGCCAGTGATGGGGCCACCGCTGCTGCAGATCCTCCGGGGGTGATGGAGTGGCAGCGGAGATGGTATAGTTTCAGTGGGAAGAACTGTATCCCCCGTGGCAGTAAGGAGTTAAGTCTATGGTGCAGGTGTAGTTGTAGCACACTTACTTTGCAGGCTGCAGGGATCTCTCCTCCTGACTGGTGCTGACAGGCTGGATCTGTATGAGGGGAGCAATGGTCTGCAGGCAGAGACTGACACGAGAGGCAATTCAGGTTTTCCAAAGCTTTACTCTTAGTTGTTCTCTTTCAGCAGGTTACAAGTCATTTGCAGTTCTTACAGCACAGTTACAGTTCTCAACACTCGGGTGCTTTCTCCCTTCTGCAGCCAGGCCTCTCTCTCCTGTGACCCCTCACACAGTCTGTAGTGTCCCTTTCCGGGCTTTTACTGTCTCCGTCTGTACGGGTGATGCGTGCTACCCTGGACAGTATGGCGGTGACTCGGGCTTCTGTGAGTCCTAGTACGTCACTGAGCTGCCTGTCCTTTGGGTTAGGGATCTCAATCTGGAACTCAGACCCCTCGTCGTGTTATCTGGGGATACCGGGTGAACTATGGTCCCCTTTAGAGCTGACACTCTACTCTAGCCCAGCCTCCAGTAGTCCTCTGCACGAGACCCTACCAGGCTCCTTCTCTCTGTTCCTTCTGGTATTATAGGAGGGCTTCTCCACTTACAGTCAGTGGCTTCAGCTGCTGTCTAGGGCCCGGGTTACACCGTCCCTCTCTGTTCTGTCACACTCCTGGTGGCTTCAGCGTCGGACGGGCTTTCCCCCCCTCTGGCTCACTCTGGCTCAGTACAGGTCTGCACTCCTCGGCCTTGCACTTACAGAGAGCGTGATGTCCTTCAGTCTTTACATCTCAGCACATTGTGGCCTACTCCTTTCCTTCACTCCTCCCCCTCACTATATACTGTCAGTCACCTGACCTCTGGTGTGCCCAACCCACTCCTCTCATCCACCACCCCTCTGATCTCATATAGTCTCTAATCTCAGGGCTGGATGTAACCTCTCTGACACGTGGGTTGTGTGGGCTGTGAGGGTGTTAGTGTTTAACAATGTCCTACCTGCCTGGTTGCAGTTCCCTTTGTGGCCTCCTGGATGCAGGGGCGCCACATTCTCCCGGAGTTAAACAGCACGTCCTCGCGCGACTCGACATGGATTACCCTGAAAACATTTTCATTTTATATAACAGTAAACATTAAGGATTCTTGGTTTCTTCCCTTCCGGGAGGCACGACCGAGTTCCCCGTCCCCAGGGGCTCCACACAGAGCCCGCAGTGTGTAATGTGCAGAGCCCGCAGTGTGTAATGTGCAGAGCCCGCAGTGTGTAATGTGCACGGAGCCTGCAGTGTGTAATGTGCAGAGCCCGCAGTGTGTAATGTGCAAAGCCCGCAGTGTGTAATGTACAGAGCTCGTAGTGTGTAATTTACAGAGCCCGCAGTGTGTAATGTGCAGAGCCCGCAGTGTGTATTGTTCAGAGCCCGCAGTGTGTAATGTGCAGAGCCCGCAGTGTGTAATGTGCAGAGCCCGCAGTGTGTAATGTGCAGAGCCCGCAGTGTGTAATGTGCAGAGCCCGCAGTGTGTAATGTGCAGAGCCCGCAGTGTGCAATGTGCACGGAGCCTGCAGTGTGTAATGTGCAGAGCCCGTAGTGTGTAATTTGCACAGAGCCCGCAGTGTGTAATGTACAGAGCCCGCAGTGTGTAATGTGCAGAGCCCGCAGTGTGTAATGTGCAGAGCCCGCATTGTGTAATGTGCAGAGCCCGCAGTGTGTAATGTGCAGAGCTCGCAGTGTGTAATGTGCAGAGCCCGCAGTGTGTAATATGCAGAGCCCGCAGTCTGTAATGTGCAAAGCCCACAGTGTGTAATGTGCAGAGCCCGCAGTGTGTAATGTGCAGAGCCCGCAATGTGTAATGTGCAGAGCCCACAGTGTGTAATGTGCAGAGCCCGCAGTGTGTAATGTGCAGAGCCTTGGGCCCACAGGATGTCTGGTATCTGTGAAAGCCAGGCTGCATCCGTAGGTTGTATCGTCTCAGCAAAGTGAAAAAGTCTGAAAACCCGTGAAACTTCTTCCTGGTCCAGAGCAGTAGTAAGTGTGACAGTACCATTTTCCTGAAAGGAGTTGTTGGCGTGTAACTTCATCAGTAAGTCAGTTCCCAGTAGGTTCACTGGACAGGTAATTTCTTGGTAGGGAACCAAAGGGATCTCAGCTGTAATTGGATGCTACATCTAAACTTACTAAGAACAACGGACAAACATATGTATAAATGCATCCCATATAAAATATCAAAACACTAGTTTGCAGTTAAAATTTCCAATTTTAATGAAAAGTGCAGTGCAACGAACAGAGATTGATAATGTAAATAAATACAAGGACAAGTCAGGCATATAAGGAGAGGAAAGACACGCAGTGCCAAGATACAACTCACAGAGTATACAAACAGATATATACAACTCAGTTCTAGCATAGTATATAAAAGCAACACTAGTGACAGACCTATGTATACATGGCTGGGCAATAGTTAATCGAGAAATGGGGCAGAGACTGTGGCCCATGCAACCTGTGGAGGAATTATTGTGACAGCCAAAGAGCTCCTCTACAGTCTATTATCACCAGGCAACCACATGAACTTGTAGCCTTAGACCATGTGAAACTATATATACACCTTCACCATCGTAGCTCAGTATTCCTGTTTCTTGTTAGTCTTGCTGGTGAAAGATCTTACAGCAAAGACAATGGCTAGAGCCTTTCAAGCCCATTTCTGCAGACCCCATGGCTATCCTGAACAGGTTCTTATAGATCAAGGTCCAGCATTCATGTCATAGGTGTTCTAGGAGTTTTGCAACTTGTACAGCTGCAATAAAATAAGAATAACACCGTACCACCCACTGACCAATGGCATGTGCAACAAGATGAATCAGGTAGTGATAGACCTGTTGAAGACACTAGAAGAAAGAAGTAAGTGGCCAGAGAAGTTGCCAGATTTAGTGTACTTATACAATCATGGTCCTGTGAATTCCACCAATTGTACTTCTGCCTACCTGATGAGAGCAAGACCTGGCAAGTTGCCCATTGACCTAGACATGGGAGTCCTAACATCTAGGACAAACCCACCAAAATCAGATTGGGATACCAAACGGCAAAAGTGGTACTGTCAAGTGCAAGAGAGTGTAGAAATAAACCTGTCACAAGCAAGGGAAAGGCAATAGAGAGGCTCTAACAAACATGCACCTTCAATTCTCTTAAAACATGGAGAACAAGTCCTAAAGCAAAAGAGATAGAAGCATAAACTGGATGACCAGTCTGAGGCAGAGCCATATACCGTAATGCCATCAAATTTTCACAATGCCAAAGTCTGCTTAATCAGTAAAGATGGAGGAGTGACCTCAGCAGCAGAATCAAGAGATCATCTAAAAATATGCCCTGACCAATTAAGAGACAGAGAGGAAGCCCAAGACAAGCTTCAGCCCATAGAACAAAAAGAAGAGATGATTCATACAGTTCTTAGAGACTTTCCGAAAACACAGGACCCAAGTGAATGGAGCAATCGTAGCACCTATATTGACTTTTCCCCAACGTGCAATACCTGAACCAGTTGAGGCTCCAGAACTACCTGAATAACCACCAGCTGCAGTGGTACAAGAGAGTCAACCCTTGACTAGCGGAGAAGCTGTCAATCCCATGGTGAGTCTAAGACGACACTCTGGTATACCTGTGCTATGTAGGTCCACACGCAGAATAGTAACTAATGTACCCACTACGCCAGCAGTAGACACTAGAAACCAAAACAGGCCATCAGAGATACCTGTGCTGCGTAGATCCACTCGTAGTAACAAACGTCACATCCCAGCATGTTCCAGGAACTGTTAGCAGATAGTTTAACCAGGTTAAAATGTACATATGTTTTGTTTTCATGTAACTGTAAATAAGCAACTAATAAGCATACCATGCCTAAAGGACTTACTGTATGAACCTTTGAGCATTCTTGAACATTTAGTTTAAACATGGACCAATAGACCACAAGAGTGGGTGTGTTCAAAACAATTTTGTAACAAAGTTCACCATTGGACAATGGCAGAAGGACTAAGCGCCGTAGTGACTGTGTTATTCATATTTTTTTTATATAATTTTTATGACTTTGTACAATTTTTCTATTGTTATTTCTAAAAAAAGTTTCCTCAGTCTAGGAGTACTGAAATTAACTATGGGGGAATGTGGCACCCCAGAGTCTGGTTGCCACAATGGCATTGCCTTCCTTGGATGTGATTTCATGCTTGGAAGCAAGAAGAGGTATCCACACCAGGTAAACCCACATGCAACACCTTTCCTGACTCCAGACCTGAAGGAGGAGCTCTGAATCCGGGTTCAGGGGAGTTCCCCTATAAATTCTGGCCTGGGAGCAGGGTTAGTCAGTTCAGTTCCTAGGTGGACTGTGAAGATGACCTGTGGACTGGAGCACTGCCAGGCTTGTCCCAGGCAGAGTAGAAAGCGAAAGTGCAGCAAGCGTGAGGGACCCGTAGGAGAGGGTCTGAGGATGTAGAGGAGAGCCTGAGGATCGGAGCCTGTTGCTGGCTAACCTCAGAGCAGAGCACCTGAAATGGACACCAGAGTCTGAGGTTGCACGGGTACTAAACACCCAGCGGCCAAAACCGGAAGATGGGAGACTCCACGTCTCCCAGCCACAGAAAAGCACCTGAAGGCCCAGCAGCACTGGAGAGCTTAAGGACAGTTGCCACAGGAGTGGTGCTCGGGAAGGGCTCAGGCTGCCTGCCATATGGGTGAGAAACTTTACAGCAGGAAGAGAGAATCACAGCTTAGCTACAGGCACCCAGGACCAGCAAGGAGGAGCGCAACAGGGAGGCCTCAGAACTCATCGGGTGAAGAGATCCCCAACTTGCTTCCAGGCCACCCGGATTTCTAACATCTCCTGTGGACAGTGTCTTGGTCTGAACCTGCAACTACCAGCAAAGGAAAAGGAGACTACGTACTATGTGTATGTCAGTTATTCCGCGCCCTCAGTCCTGCACTCCAATGAACTATCACCGCCACAGACTATACCGATTGCTCTGGGTAACCACTCCACCCATGGGGAGCGATACCACCTTAGCTGGGATCTCATCATCCCCAGAAGACCTGCACCGCAGTGTCAACCCTCAATAGCCCAACATCACAGGTGGCATCATGACAACCATCCCCAAAACCAAAATTCGCAAACTTTTATTGATACCGCCAGGGTCATGGAGCCAGGTGTCAACCCCCAGAACAATTATGGCGCAGTTCCGAGTACCCCATGGCCCTGGGGAGGGTGTATCATAATGTATTTGTATTCTTTGTATATAGTTATATAAAGCAAATAGATGAAGCAGCGACTCAGGGAGAAGTCATTATTGTGGGCGACTTCAACTACCCTGAAATACATTGGGGATCAGAAACCTGCAGTTCCAGCAAAGGTAATAAGTTTTTGAAAACTATGAGAGACAATTACCTTTCACAACTGGTTCAGGACCCAACAAGAAGGGGGGCACTGCTGGACCTAATATTAACTAACAGGCCTGACCGCATATCAAATATACGGGTTGGAGGTCACTTGGGTAATAGTGATCATAACTTAATAAGCTTTCAAGTATCCTTTACTAAAACGTGTAGTAGAGGGGCTACAAGGACACTAAACTTCAGGAAGGCAAATTTCCAACGGTTGAGAGATGATCTTAGTGCAATAAACTGGGACGATGTCCTGAGACATAAAAGTACACAACACAAATGGGAGATGTTTATTAGCATCCTGAATAGGACCTGTGCACAATATATACCCTATGGGAATAAGCATGCTAGAAATAGGAGGAAACCACTATGGCTAAATAAAGCGGTAAGAGGTGCAATATGTGACAAAAAGAAAGCATTTAGGGAATTAAAGCAAGTAGGTAGTGATGAGGCATTAAATAAATACAGAAAATTAAATAACATTTGTAAAAAGCAAATCAAGGCAGC
This sequence comes from Allobates femoralis, assembly GCA_033576535.1. Classification (NCBI taxonomy): domain Eukaryota; kingdom Metazoa; phylum Chordata; class Amphibia; order Anura; family Aromobatidae; genus Allobates; species Allobates femoralis. The sequence goes on along the minus strand of JARQOC010000005.1, from coordinate 359,276,727 downwards.
AAAGATTGAGACAGAGAGACTCATTGCCAGAGAAAGTAAAAAGAATCCCAAAATATTTTTTAACTACATAAATAGTAAGAAACTAAAAAATGATGGTGTTGGCCCCTTTAAAAATAGTCTGGGTGAAATGGTGGATGAGGATGAGGAAAAAGCCAATATGCAAAATGACTTTTTTTCAACAGTATTTACACAAGAAAATCCCATGACAGACAATATGATCAGTGATGACAAAAAGTCTCAATTAAATGTCACCTGCTTAACCCAAGAGGAAGTATGGCATCGTCTAAAAATCACTAAAATTGACAAATCCCCGGGCCCGGATGGGATACACCCCAGAGTGCTGCAGGAATTAAGTACTGTCATAGATAGGCCATTATTTTTAATATTTAAAGATTCCATAATAACAGGGTCTGTACCACAGGACTGGCGTATAGCAAATGTGGTGCCAATATTCAAAAAGGGGACAAAAACTGAACTTGGAAATTATAGACCAGTAAGCTTAACCTCTACTGTGGGTAAAATCCTAGAGGGTCTTCTAAGAGATGCTATACTGGAGTATCTGAAGAAAAATAACCTCATGACTCATTATCAACATGGTTTTACGAGGGACCGTTCCTGTCAAACTAATCTGATAAGCTTCTATGAAGAAGTAAGTTCTGGACTGGACCAAAGAAATGCAGTGGATGTGGTGTATATGGACTTTTCAAAAGCTTTTGATACGGTGCCACACAAAAGGTTGATACATAAAATGAGGGCAATGGGGATAGGGGAAAATATGTGTAAGTGGGTTAAGAACTGGCTTAGTGATAGGAAACAAAGGGTGGTTATTAATGGAACACACTCAGAATGGGTCACAGTTAACAGTGGGGTACCACAGGGGTCAGTGTTGGGCCCGCTTCTTTTTAATATATTTATTAATGACCTTGTAGGGGGCATAAAGAGTAGAATCTCAATATTTGCAGATGACACTAAACTCTGCAGGGTAATCAATACAGAGGAGGACAATTTTATATTACAGGAGGATTTATGTAAACTAGAAGCTTGGGCTGCTAAATGGCAAATGCGCTTTAATGGGGATAAATGTAAAGTCATGCACTTGGGCAGAGGAAACAAAAGGTATAATTATGTGCTTAATTGTAAAACACTGGGCAAAACTGTCACTGAAAAAGACCTTGGTGTATGGGTAGATGAAAGACTCACATTTAGTGGCCAGTGTCAGGCAGCTGCTGCAAAGGCAAATAAAATAATGGGATGCATTAAAAGAAGCATAGATGCTCATGAGGAGAACATAATTTTACCTCTATACAAGTCACTAGTGCGACCACACTTAGAATACTGTGTACAATTCTGGTCTCCGGTGTATAAGAAAGACATAGCTGAACTAGAGCGGGTCCAGAGAAAAGTCATTAGAGGACTAAGGGGTCTGCAATACCAAGACAGGTTATTAAACTTGGGGTTATTTAGCTTGGAAAAACGAAGGCTTAGGGGTGATCTTATAATAATGTATAAATATATGAGGGGACAGTACAGAGACCTTTCTAGTGATCTCTTTACTCTTAGGCCTGAGACTGGGACAAGGGGCATCCTCTACGTCTGGAGGAAAGAAGGTTTAATCATAATCACAGACGCGGATTCTTTACTGTAAGAGCAGTGAGACTATGGAACTCTCTGCCACATGCTGTTGTAATGAGTGAGTCACTACTAACATTTAAGAAGGGCCTGGATGCCTTTATTGAAAACTATAATATTACCAGTTATACATACTAGATTCTTTGATAGGGCGTTGATCCAGGGAATTAGTCTGATTGCCGTATCTGGAGTCAGGAAGGAATTTTTTTCCCCCAATGTGGAGCTTAGTGGTGCCACATGGGTTTTTTTTGCCTTCCTCTGGATCAACATGTTAGGCTATGGGTTGAACTAGATGGACTTAAAGTCTTCCTTCAACCTTAAAAACTATGTTACTATGTTACTATGTTACTATGTTAGTTGGGTGTAACATTATCATCCATTCTCAGGTATCACAAGCCCTTGGTATCTTAATTGGAAGAGAGGCCTAGAATCAAGGTGGAGCAGGGCTGGAGGAATTAAATTAAAGAAGACGGCCCAAGAGAGAAGGGGTATATAAAGCCAGTAATTTCCAGGTATGAGTGGTTGAGCTGAGTGACTGGAGAAGTAGTGGAAACTGAGTAAAACCAAAGAGGAGCAAAGAGTCCGAAGTAACATTGGTGAGATGTGGTGGGGATCTAAGGCAAAGAAATGGGCAGGAAGAAGCTGACGTGACCGAAGCCGAATTGCAGTGTAACATCAGAAAGTTGATATCAGGGATCGGAGTATGTTTCTCCCTGACCAGAGGGCTAGTGTGAAAGATGCGGAGAGTGGAGAATGGGGGGTCACTGACACTGTTTAGGCTCAACGAGCTACCCTAAAGAAGCGACTTGTCCGAGTAGGGTAGGGCCTGCGTAATAAGCCTGTGTGGCCAGTGAAAAAGTTATTCAGGGGACAGTGAGGCGTCAGTCCCCTTCCATCCTCCTTATTCATTGGTGTGTTTTTGTCTGCATCTGTAATGTAGGAACTATATCATATCATATTATATCAGAATGACAAGCCTTGTGATAAACTGTCTGTGAACCCTGTCGTAAGAAAAGTAACCTGTTGTTTGAATTGTGTCATCAGTAAAGTGTATGCCGTTTTGAAATGTTGTAGCGTTGTCTTTAATAATACTGGCTGTGAGGCTATGCAGAACACACTAGACCATCTGAAGCTGGCCAGTGACCAGGAAGATCTGCCGTGTAAAGGTGAGAGCCCCATTCCCACCATACCACTTGTGTCTGTAGCAGAGGACTGGGGTGAGTGGAAGAGTGAAGCCGTCATCCACAACTACTCAGCCCAACCACTGCCCCAGCTTCTATTTACAGTTTTAACAGGTAGACTGTATGCCAAATATGGAAAGGAAAGCTGCTTAATTAACCCATAACAACCTAATAGCAGAATACATCAGACTTTATTGATATATAAACCGTTTTTATGTGATAATTTCTTATGTGCAATATCTACAAAGGGAAGGTTGACAGAGTTCAACATAATAAGCTAGCCATCAGCTCTGTTAGATCTTAAAGGCACATACACTACAAGTTTGGGGCGTTATATATTCATACACTTACTATAAAATGAGATCCTGTTGCAGCCTGCTACACTGTTTCGAAAACTGGACGTGAGCAGGATACAATATTCACTTCACCCTGTAGCCACTGTATCAATACCAATAGGGTGCCAGACATGATTTAATTGCCTATTTACCTGTAGATTACCACTATATTTTCAATTGAATAGTGTTTTTATAGGTGACAGGTTCCTTTTAATGTAAAATTATTTTGGGGGTAACCTTGAACACTTTTACCCTACACCGAAAATGGTATTGTGAATTGCCATTACAATTTAGAACTCCCAATAAATAATTTCTTTTTTTCAAGTTAAAACTTTCTGTAATGTATATATTAATAACTCATATAAAAGCTCGCCATCTTCATAACAATTATCGTGCATCTGTGTTTTTCTGTTTTTTAGTAATATTAAGTTGCATATGATTACCATCTGCAATCTGTTCAGAATACTCCTACATTTGTTTTAGGCGGCCGTCACACGTAAAGATATCGTGCAAGATATCGCTTGAACGCGGCAGATTAAACATCGCGTAAGCGATGTCTGTGCGTGTGACGACGAGATACGACGAGCGATATCTGATCAAATCGCTAAATCGTGATCTGAGGTTCGGTTCTCAGATCTGACGATGTCGCCTCATAAGATGTACTGAATCGGCGTGTCTAAACAACCGACATCGTATGCACGTGTCGGAACTGCGCGATGCCTAAATCCAGCACGTAGGCGTGGCAGGAGTTTCCTATTGCCTCGCCTCCTCAGTTGTAATTCGTGCACCGAAATGGTTTCGGATTGGCTGCTTCAACACTAGCTCGCATTGGTGGAGGATGATGCGTTGCCATTGGCTGCCCTCACAGGGCGCCATTTTTAAAGAGCTGTCTTCAGCACCACACATAGGCGTCGGCTGCACAATTTCTCCGAACTGTGCACCCACAATTGCGTAACAGCGTGTGGGTGTGTGGTTTGTCGTTGAGGAGACACGCCTTGTCATTGGCTCGCCCGTGTATATAGAGCGTTTCAGGGACGTGCACAATGTCTTTGCTGCGGAGTTACTGCCGGTATGTACGTGGGGAGTCAGCATGTGAAACTTTGTGAAGGGGGGTAACTATAGCGTTGTCAAGATACATATGACGGGGTTTGTGTTCTTGCCCCACCTCTGTGGTTTACTTTGTTTTTGTTTTTGTGGGTTTACATTGGCCGTTATTTAGCAACATACAAGGACTGAAGCATTGCCTTGCTGCATTGGAGTCATCGGGACATAGTTCGTTATTTTGGTGACTTGATATTGGAGTGAAACCAATCTCAGCGACCACTGCATGTGAGTAATTATTGTGTGTGTTTAGTGGACCTTTTGGCCTACATATTGGTCCACCGTGTCTCGGATGTTCATGTTGTTAAGCGTTGTTCCTGATGTAGGAGTAGTGATGTTGGTTGGGATCTCACTGTGTGTAGGGTTTTGTGGGTATTGTATTTTTTGGCCCAAGGCATTTAGCCGTGTCAACACATGTGGCCTTCCTCAACACCTTCATTCATACTGTAGGTGTTGTATGTTTTTTGTACCTGTTTTCGACATGTGGAGTGCACCGGTACATATATTTGCAATGTCATGCTCCTTTAGTCATTTCAGTTTTGATGATCACATTGTGGTCAAAGCACCTTTGTGCGTAGGCAGCATAGTGAACATATGTTTGCCTCTAAACAGCATGAATCCAGATCAACGTGCCGTGGTGGGGGCTGGTTTGCTGGTGCAGGCAGCACGTGTGGAGGATGAGAGGGTGGAGAGACGCAGGAGGAGACCCCGACGCATCTGGGCCAGGGAGTGGCTGCAGCAGCGCGATCAGCATTCCCACATTCGCCTTCTGCACCAACTTCGTGACGACTTCCCACGGGACTTCCAAAATTTCCTCCGGATGACAGATGAGACCTTTCAGATCTTGTTGGCAGCAGTGTGCCCGCTTATCAGACGGCAGGATACAGTAATGCGTCCAGCAGTGCCTGCGGAGGAGAGGTTGGCCGCCACACTGCGGTTTCTCGCAACAGGTCGCACTATGCAGGACTTGGTCTACTCATCTGCAATATCATGTCCCCTCCTTAGCCAACTCATTCCGGAGACCTGTGAGGCGATACTGCGGGCTCTAGCTCCGACTTACATGCGATTGCCGCAAAACCCCGAGGAATGGCTGGCCACTGCCGATGAATTCAGCCAGAAATGGCAATTTCCCAACTGTGGAGGTGCCATTGATGGGAAGCATGTGAGGATCACACAACCCCACCACAGTGGTTCTTTTTTTTTACAATTATAAATCATATTTTAGTATAGTATTGATGGCAGTGGTTAACGCAAATTATGAGTTTGTGTCAGTGTCCGTGGGCACAAATGGTAGGGTTTCAGATGGCGGGGTTTTTGACCAATCGTCGTTTGGGCAAAAATTGAAGAATGGAAGTCTCAATTTACCTACCAACAATCGCACATGTGGAAACATGAACTTTGTTTTCGTGGCAGATGAGGCGTTTCCGCTCCATCTTAATTTGATGAAGCCATACCCCCAGAGACACCTAAATGCGCAACAACGCATTTTCAATTATAGGCTTTCCCGGGCACGAAGAGTGGTGGAGAATGCCTTTGGCATCATGGCTAGCCGTTTCCGCATATTCCACACGGCCATTAATATGCGACTCGAATCTATTGACCTAGTTGTTATGGCCTGTTGTGTGCTCCAGAATTTTCTGAGACGCCGGGATCGCCAGGCCTACACTCCCCCAAACTTTGAGGACCGCATAGACTCCAGCAATGGGGAGGTGGTGTTGGGGGGCTGGCGTGCTGATGCCCCACAGATGGCAGGACTCCAGCCATTAGCTGGTGGGAGCAGCCGGCAGGAGGCACAGGAGATGAGGGACCGGTACTGCCAGTACTTTAATGGTACAGGGGCTGTGAGCTGGCAGCACAACCTCCCCTAATTATTAGGGTGCCATGGGGAATTAGCCATTGCACTGTTTGACTGTGTCCTGCAGCTCCGGCTTGGAGGCAGGACATGTGTTCCTTTTTATTTTTGCGGAAGAGGTTTTTTGGTTTTTTTTTAAAAACATACCCAGATTTAGGGATATTTCAGTTTATGTTTTGAAGAGGGCCAGGCGTTGCCCATTGGAGGGGAGATGTGTGTTGCAGACATACCTGTTGTCTGTGACATGAGCCAGGGATTTGGCTTCATGGTTAGTGATGGGCGAATCCTAAATTACTCGGAATCGCTTGACTCTAGCGAGTCCGAGCCCAGGACTCGCTACTCGTTGCGAGTCTAGCGAGTCCAATGTTAATGAATGGGGAAGCGAGTAATAGCGAGTAGTGTGAGATTTACAACTCGCAGATGTGTCTCGGAAGCTTCAGCCTGAAGCAATCCTAGTTTTGTCATTTATTTGCATTGCTCGTTTACTTTGTAAGTAATCGCTGACTCGCACAGATAAGAGTCCTGTCTCCTCTGTGCTGGCTGCCAGCTCCAGGGTCCTAGAGCCTGCCTGCTGCCTGATGTAGCAGTGCTGAGATTGTTCTCAGTCTGCTCAATCCCTGTGTACAGACATGAATGTCTGTGCACAGAGATGATGTAGCAGAGCTGAGATTGTTCTCAGTCTGCTCATTCCCTGTGCATAGAGATCTATATCTATACACAGGGGATGTAGCAGAGAGGACATCGCGTTTTGGACTGCGTCGGACGGAAGAGGATTTTTTTAATTAAAGATGGAGTCCCTAATGGCTTTTTTTTTTATTTCTAATAAAAAATTTTCTTTGTGTTGTGTTTTTTTTAAAACAATTTAATAGAAATTCATGGCGGTCATGTCTAATATTGGCGTGACCACCATAAATTTCGGGCTTAGGGCCAGCTGATAATACAAAGCTGGCCCTAACCTCTTTATTACCCAGCGTGCCACCGCTACCAGGGCCGCTGGAAGAGCGGGGTTCAGCGTCAGAGGATGGCGCTTCAATGAACGCGCCATCTTCTGGGGCGGCTGCGGGCTGCAATTTGCAGCGGGGGGTGCCCAGAAAGCTTGGGCATCCCTGCGCTGCGGATTCCAGCCCCCAGCTGCTTAGCTGTACCTGGCTAGACATAGAAATTGCGCGGAGCCCCACACATTTTTTTTAAATTATTTCATGAAATTCTGAGATTCTGACTCTGAGACTCTGACTCTGAAATTCATTAAATAATTTAAAAAAAATGCGTGGGGCTCCGCGCAATTTCTATGTCTAGCCAGGTACAGCTAAGCAGCTGGGGGCTGGAATCCGCAGTGCAGGGATGCCCAAGCTTTCTGGGCACCCCCCGCTGCAAATTGCAGCCCTCAGCCGCCCCAGAAGATGGCGCGTTCATTGAAGCGCCATCCTCTGGCGCTGAACCCCGCTCTTCCAGCGGCCCTGGTGGCGGTAGCACGCTGGGTAATAAAGGGGTTAATACCAGCTTTGTTATACAAGCTGGTATTAAGCCCGAGATTCTTAATGTCAGGCCACGTTTGACCCAGCCACTAAGAATCTCCAATAAAGGGTTAAAAAAACACAGAGAAAATTTTTTATTTGAAATAAAAAAAAAAGCCATTAGGGACTCCATCTTTAATTAAAAAAATCCTCTTCCGTCCGACGTAGTCCAAAACGCGATGTTCTCTCTGCTACATGCACAGGGAATGAGCAGACTGAGAATAATCTCAGCACTGCTACATCATCTCTGTGAGCAGGCAGGTTCTAGGACCCTGGAGCTGCACAGAGAAGACAGCTGGACTCGGCTCGCAAAGAAACAGCAGTTACTTTGCGAGTCTCCCTGCTATCACTGGCACAGTAGCCAGTGATGACTCGCACGAGTCCAATGCAAACAATGGCAATCCTAGTTTTGTCAGCGTTTCTGACAAAACTAGGATTGATATTGATTTGCATTGGACTCGTGCGAGTCATCACTGGGAAACTTGCCGAGTACCGAGTCCTGCGAGTCCCTTACTACTCGCCGAGTAACGAGTCCTAGCGAGTAGATTCGCCCATCCCTATTCATGGTGCTTGTTGGCACTACTTTGGTAATTTGTGTTGAAGGGCCCGGCTTATGGGTCCTGTGAGAGACGGGCGGGACCAGGACCCACATACCTCCCCAAAGGCCCTTGTGACAGTGGTCACATTTTTGTTTTCTAGCACCTAGGGACAGAGTTAGGACTATCTCGACCAGGGCCTACCGTGACGTTGGTGAGGCAGCTTAATGTGCGTTTTTTGGCAAAAACGTATAAACCAAAAGGCCCTGATTTGTGTCACAGCACTTGTTATTTGGTACATTGTTTGTGTACGACACCGGATTACATACAAACACGCATATGTTGGATCACATATATGGTGGTTACGACACACGTGTTGCAAAGCACAGTCGAGAAGGACACAAACATTAGGCCACCAGGAACAATGAATGTTCCAAGACGCTTAGTCTCCTTTGCGTTGTCATACATTTTCCCCACAATCCCGCTTGATTAACACATGCGCTTTCTCACACACTAAATCAAACATCAACAAGAGCACACAGCAAACACACATGCGTTTCACAGGCGTTTGGAAATATCCACTCATGACACACACACAGCTCGCTACAGGATGATTAATTAACGCATCTTTACACTACACTAATTGCGCAACGCATAAGCGAGCAAAATCTGCACAACGCAACACGGGGGATGGCGTTCTGTACCTTTTCCACATTCAAAGTTAAGTTATGTGGTACAGCACACATATACATTGCGACCAACATCACAGGACATTCTGGAGATGAGGCCGCCATGTTTCGAAGGACATCTGACCCAATGAGGACGCAGTACTGACCACCAATGGTGTTGTGAGGGGCGCAGCTTAGAGACCATGTACCACGCCTATGGGCTCCAATGACGCCCACATTTGCTCCCACATCGTTTAGGAGATTTATGTGTGACTCTTTGATGAACGATGTCCACTGATGATAAGTGCATCGCTCAGACGATCGCTGGATGGGTGGATCGGGGAATCGTCTGAGCGATGTCTGTGGGTGTAGCGTTGTGATGAGCGATTTTGCGCGTCGTTCGGACGATATGCAAATTTGACATCGTGTACGACATCGTGAGCTAAATCTTTACGTGTGACGGCCGCCTAACATGGATCTGAATTTTTAATTCTAAATCTGCAAAAAACATAGTATAAAAATGACATTCAACATTTTTTTCTGCAAATATCGTTTATTCAAAGACTATTGGATCATTTCAGTCATCGTCTTTAGCTTTAAAGTATCATATATCTTTGTCTTGTGTTACAAATAAATTGTCTTATTAACTGCTGAAAGGCTCCAATGAGTAATTTGCAAGTGGTCTTGGGAAACTTTCCAGAAAAAACATATAATTAGGATAAAAGTGTTCTAATTACATTTTTTTCACTTCAAAACAACTTGTTTGACTGCAATAACAGTGATCCTTTCAGTTAGAACAGTTTCTGGTAACTATATTTGTACCATATTTAAATGGCAAGCCTTTCTGTGATGTTAGGCTCTAGATGGGGAGATAAAGGAAAGAGAGCGGGTGCAGATCGAAGGGTACCGTCACACCTGGCCATATCGGCCGAGATATCACCGGCGACGCTCGGGGGCATGCACGTTTTTGGCGCCCCGCCAGCGTCGCCGTCATGTGTTCACATGCGGCGATACCTCCGGCAACACACTGGCGATGTTACACGCGCCATCGCCGCAGGGGTGTCTACAAACCCCTGCGACGATCCTGTAACATGGGAGCCTATGGCTCCCATTGCCCGTAACATCGGCGATCGCCATGTTACATGGGGCGATGTGTACACATCGCCCCAGAGTGCTCGCCTGGTTTCAGAGCAGTGCTGAGAAACCAGGCGACCACTCTAAGGCAATTTTTAGTGCCGACATCGCCTCTTTACACTAGGCGACGCAGCGGCACTGTCGACGGTGATAGGCCACGCCTCCGCGTCACCTATGTAATCGGCGGCGATAGGTCCTAGTGTAACGGTACCCTAAGTGTAGACGGTTAGGTTCAATATCAATCGTGTAAAAATAGGTTTTGCTCACCTTCTCTGAGGCTAGGGTCAGAACTGCGTCAGCCCTTAGGCTGACGATTCTGTTTAAACTTAGTTTTTCTCAGCCTGAGCACATAGCATTAACGGCATGCAACGCTATGCGTCGGCTGCCTATTCATCACTATGGATACCTAATGCTTCGAGCAGCCATCGGCTCCACACACAAGGACCGGATATTCGCTTTTGCTGCGCGCACAGGAAAACACTGCAAACCGCGACTGACCCTAGCCTAAGCCTTTAATAAAGACATGAAAAACTGCTTAATGGTGCTTATCCATGAGTTTGTTCCTGTCCGGCCTGCAGCTTGGCTCTGGATGAATCAGACCTCACACCAGGTGGGCTTGTCCATTGCAATTGGTTCCAGGGAGAGTAATCTGCTGTAGTTGCCCAGTGCTTCCAAAAAGAGTACAGGGTCCTTATTCGTTTCAAAATTTTATTAGGTTTAAAGAGCGAGAATAGCAACAAGCATTCATTAATAGGGTACACAATGTGTTACGGCTATGAATTCAGACTGATAGCCTTCCTCAGGTGTTAGCTTGACATGTGACTTGAAGACTTTATATAGCTCATTAATTCCTATCAATTACCACCCAGAGGCTTTCCCCTAATTAATTGAGTTCGCCCTGGGGGTCAATTAGTTCTATATATTTACACATATCTCTTATTTCATCTCTGGTGACGTTTTTCCCTATACTTGTAAAATACTATCTCTGAATTATTGCATGTTACCATTAATAAATTACATTAAAATAATGTTATAACATTATTATTCATATAAAGAAGAGTTAAAAAAATTATACAGGATATGAAAAGGTAATAAAAGTAATAAAAACTATTACACTGAATAGGTTACATTATCCTTTTTGATTTTTCCTATTCAGTGTTTTTTCTTTTTCTGACAATAAACTTTTCCTCAAGGAAACAATTATCTGTGTGTCCTTACTTATTATAGTGGATGTTCCTCTAAGGCCGGCTTCAGACTGCGTTTGAGATCCGATCCGTAGCTGTCCGCTTGAAGCAGACAGCCGCGGACCAGATCAGCACACAGGACCCGGGGGCTATTATGCCCTCCGATCCTGTGTGCAGCCGCACGCAGCTGCAGCTGCTGACAAGTCAGGACTGCGGCGCCCGCGGTCCTCACCTATCAGCAGCAGGAACTGCGTGCGGCTGCACACAGGATCGGAGGGCATAATAGCCCCCCGGCGCTGTGTGCTGATCTGGTCCGCGGCTGTCTGCTTCAAGCGGACAGCTACGGATCGGATCTCAAAGGCAGTCTGAAGCCGGCCTAAGTGGATTCAAATCTATCTTAATGTTCTTCATGTTGGTTCTCACTCATTGTTCTATTCCACTATACTATTGCTCTCTGGGATTCTTTTAGGGCCGCTTTACACACACCAACTTCTGTGTCCAACTTCTGAACAGATCTCTGGTTGCAGTGAAATCATGGACACATTGTTCCATTTTGTGGCTGTGTACAAATTGAACAATGTGTCCATGATTTCACTGCAACCAGAGATCTGTTCTGAAGTTGGTCACAGAAGTTGGTGTGTGTAAAGCGGCCCTTAGGGTACCTTTACACGCCGCTACTGGTGGGTGGATACAACCAGCTACATGCGACAAATGTAGCTTGCATCGGCAATATACTCCGTAGTAGCGGCGTGTGAAGACGGTAGTAGCCACCCGGCAGTAGCGGCATCTGTTTCCGAGCACTGCCCTGAAACAGGTGGCTGCCCAGGCGATTGTAGCGACCTGTATCGGCGTGTAAAGAAGCAACAGAAGGGATGTGTCGACACCAGGCTATGTACCTGGTATGTAGCAGGGGCGTGACACAGGCTCCGGGAAACCACCCCCCTTCAGCGATCATTGGAGGAAGCTCCTGCATTACGATTGGTAGTCACTGCATAGGGAGGCATATTCAAGGAGCTGACCAGTCACACTACACAATTGCTCGAGCGTCATGTATTAAACAGCCTCCTGCGATGTCTGCCCAACCATGATGTTCCTGCTTCGTCCTATCAGCGTACGGACGTCTCGTAATCCACAATTGTGGCACGCCTATGTGTTGTCCCTGCTGCACCAGGTCCGCCCATATTAGCTTGTTGTAGCGGTGTGTAAATGAGGTAAGGTGAGCTACAGAAGGTGACTTGAGACACCCGGCGGTGTATCCAGAAATAGATGTAACCTACTGTAGCGCACCTTGTGGCGGCGTGTAAAGGTGGTGCGATTACCGTTTGTAACCGTTTGTGCGTGCTCGTGCACGTGAAGTAGCTGGTTGTATCCACTCGCCAGTAGCGGCGTGTAAAGGTACCCTCAGGGCTGCTTTACACACACAGATATCTGTGTTCAACTTCTGAACAGATCTCCGGTTGCAGTGAAATCATGGACACATTGCTCCATTTGTACACAGCCACAAAATGGAACAATATGTCCATGATTTCACTGCAACCAGAGATCTGTTCAGAAGTTGGACACAGAAGTTGGTGTGTGTAAAGTGGCCCTTACTGCTATTTATATATCCTGTAGGTGTTAACTCCCATCGTTAATTGTATTGCATTATTTGATGTCAAAGAAAATGGCTCTGTCTGCACTAGTGATTCCGGCAGTAGAGCCTGAAGCATCCTGGACCGCCCAGCTAAGAAATGACCAGACAGACCAACCACCGAGGTTAACCCGATCCCTCCTGGAGACTCCAATGTAGTCCGTGTCACTATGGTGTTAAACATCAATATTTTAGGTAAGATCCCGCGTAATAGAGGATCCTGTTGTAGTATGTACCAGTGTTTTTTCAATATCTCCCTTATTAGAACATTACCATTACTATAAGCGGTAAAGAAATTGTGTCGCGATTTATTTGTTTGGTTATCTGTCTCCTTTTCTGCATTAGTAGTTTCTTTAAAATTATTTCCTTCAGTGATGGAGATTTTAGTTTTATGTTTATTTTGTATTTTTTTCAAGCATTCTTGCAGTGTTATTTTTTTAATTCACCTTATAAACCTCCCTCACTAGATTTTTGGGGTATTTTTTCGTTTGGAATTAATGTATCAAAATTTTTGACTGATCTCTATAGTCGGTTTGTTCAGTATTGTTCTTTCTTATCTGCAGAAACTGATAATATGGTATATTCTTTTTCCATTTGGAGTAATGGGCACTGCGGTAATCTAAGTACCCATTCACATCCACCTTATTAAAGTGTGTTTTAGTTAATTTGTTGTTATTTTTATGATTTTTTCTAGATCAAGGAAAACTGTTTTCTCACAACTTATGTTTGAGGTGAAGCTCATCCCCCAATCATTCTTATTCCTCTATTAGGGATTCAGCTTCTTTTTTATCTCCCCTCCATAAAATTATTAGGTCGACTATATAGCATTTATATAGAATTCTTTTTTCAGCATATTGGGATTGATAGATAGGCGATAGGTACTCGAATAGCCCCATGAATACATTTGAAAAATGTGGGACTTCCCGAGTCACCATTGCTGTGCTGAGTGTCTGCAGGTATATCTGTCCCTGTAATTCAAAGAGGTTTGTATTTTAACACTAGCTGTGAGCCCGATGCAAATGCATCGGGATTCTAGAACGTGCATTAATTTGATTATAGTAGTTATAGCTGTTAGCCTGATGCAAATGCATCGGGTATCTAAAATATGTTTATTGTTTTTTTAAAGATTTTTAAATAATAATCGCATCATCAATAGCAATAATATAAGCCATAGCATTATTATTAGCAGTAATAGCAGTATTAATAGCATTATTAGCAGTATTATGAGCATTAATAACAGTATTAATAGCATTAATAGCATTATTATTAGCATTAATAGCATTATTAATAGAATTATTAGCATTAATAATAGCATTAATAACATTATTAATAGCATTAATAGCATTATTATTAGCATTAATAGCATTAATAATAGCATTATTAGCATTAATAATAGCATTAATAACATTATTAATAGCATTAATAGCATTATTATTAGCATTAATAGCATTAATAATATTATTAGCATTAATAATAGCATTAATAACATTATTAATAGCATTAATAGTATTATTATTAGCATTAATAGCATTAATAATAGCATTATTAGCATTAATAATAGGATTAATAACATTATTAATAGCATTAATAGCATTATTATTAGCATTAATAGCATTAATAATAGCATTATTAGCATTAATAATAGCATTAACAACATTATTAATAGCATTAATAGCATTATTATTAGCATTAATAGCAATATTAATAGCATTAATAGGATAAATATTAGCATTAATAGCATTAATAGCATAATTAATAGCATTAATAGCATTATTAATAGCATTAATAGCATTAATAGGATAAATATTAGCATTAATAGCATTATTAATAGCATTAATAGCATTAATAGGATAAATATTAGCATTAATAGCATTAATAGCACAATTAATGGCATTAATAGCATTATTAATAGCATTAATACCATTATTATTAGCATTAATAGCATTAATAATAGCATTATTAGCATTAATAATAGCATTAATAACATTATTAATAGCATTAATAGCATTATTATTAGCATTAATAGCATTAATAGCGTTATTATTAGCATTAATAGCATTAATAATACCATTATTAGGATAAATATTAGCATTAATAGCATTAATAGCATAAATAATAGCATTAATAGCATTATTAATAGCATTAATAGCATTATTATTAGCATAAATAGCATTAATAATAGCATTATTAGCATTAATAATAGCATTAATAACATTATTAATAGCATTAATAGCATTATTATTAGCATTAATAGCATTAATAATAGCATTATTTGCATTAATAATAGCATTAATAACATTATTAATAGCATTAATAGCATTATTATGAGCATTAATAGCATTAATAGTATTATTAATAGCATGA
>JARQOC010000005.1:359243667-359261499 GCA_033576535.1 Allobates femoralis | reverse complement strand
ATGGGGGGGCTGTGCGGACATGGGGGTGGGTGTGCGGACATGGGGGTGGGTGTGCGGACATGGGGGTGGCTGTGCGAACATGGGGAGGTCTGTGCGGACATGGGGGGGCGGCTGTGCGGACGTGGGGGGGCGGCTGTGCGGACATGGGGGGCTGTGCGAAGATGGGGAGGGCTGTGCGGACATGGGGGAGCGAGTTGCGGCTCAGGCAGCGACTCGCTCCATGATCCCCGGGTAGCGATTTGCGGCTCAGGCAGCGACTCGCAATGGCCTCGCGGCCATTGCTCGCGCTACCTGAGCGGTAAATGGCGAACGTTGTGGGCGAGCCTGTGGGTAGATTTTGGGCCAGCGACTCGCAATGGCCGCTTCGCGGCCATTGCTCGCCCTGGGCCAGCGACTCGCAATGGCCTCGCGGCCATTGCTCGCGCAGCATTGGGCGCTTCGCGCCCAATGTTAAATTCGTATCGACATGACGACATCGGAAGTAGCGCGCGGAGGGGCGCTTTTCCGATTCGCGATTATATAATAGATAAATTCCAACCCCATTAGTAGAAATTCCCTTTGTTCAGGGGGCATTTTCTCATTTTTTTTCCCAAGTAGTGTCTCACCGCATTAATGCCCAAGGAGTGGTCAATGTTAGAATATAGTGCTTGACAACTAATGTAACTAAAGGCCACTTCACACACACAGATATCTGAGTCCAATATCTGAACAGATCTCTGGTTGCAGTGAAATCATGGATACATTGTTCCATTTTGTGGCTGTGTACAACATGGAGCAATGTATCCATGATTTCACTGCAACCAGAGATCTGTTTAGATATTGGACTCAGATATCTATGTGTGTGAAGTGGCCTAAATAAACATTCTCTGTCCAATTTCAGCTTATGCAATTAATTTAAAAGTTGGGTGGAGTCCCTGAGATATGAGGGCAATATTTTAACCAATTCTTGTAGATGCAGATCTAGAAAATGAGATAAATTACTAGTAAGTGAATTTATCCCCAATATAATCAGTCATCCCAGGGCATTTTGTTGATCTTTGTGTTTATGGTAAGTCATAGAAAAAGGCTGTGCTCTAAAGCCCCACTATACAGGGTGCTGATAACACCTCTCCAATCACCAATATCCTAAGTGAACTACCACCAAAAACCCATTAGAATATTCAGACAAAGTCTGACACAATATGCCTTCTAAAGCCAAACCTACCTCAACTCCTCAAGAAATTGAACTTGCAGGAGATTTACAAAAATCACCATTGAAAAGTAAGATACCCACACCATACCAGTCCACTCAGACTATCAAAAAGGGCAAACAAGGCGATCACTTTGAGACCGCAGCAGAAACACCTATGAACGAATCCTCATATTCATCCAAAAGGAAAGAGATGAGTACCCCCTCTAAAACTAACGCTATGACCCCCACCAAAAGCAATCCGACCTTAAATCAGGATTCCACTACTAGAAGCCCTGTTAGACGAAAAATGAAAATGGACACAATGGGACTGGAATCTCTCCTTAACTACAAGCCGGGCCAACCTCTAGACAAAGACTTTATGGTGAATCTCTTTACTGCATTCCAATTTAAATTGGAAGACAATTTGGACTCTCACTTAGATGAAATCAAAACTACTGTTGCCACAATAGCATCCAGAGTAGACAGACAGGACCAGGCAATCTCCGAACTCAAAATTGACACCAAATCAACCAAGACCGAACAGATAAAAATGAAGGAAGAAATCAAATACCTAAAGGATAAATTGGCTGATAGGGAGGACAGAGACAGAAGAGTAAATCTTAAATTTAGAGGAATTCCCGAAACGGTTAAACCACAAGATCTCCCAAACTTTATCAAAAACCTAACAAAAAAAACTGTCCCAGGCAAACAAGAAATCGAATATTCAATAGAAAGAGCACACAGACTGCCTAAACCTGTTCGATTAGCAGAAGATATCCCTAGAGATGTCATTGCCAAATTTTCTTTTTTTTCAAACCAAGGACCAACTAAATGAATACTTGAAAAAAAATAAAACCCTGCCTTCTCCCTACAACAACATCAAGGTCTTTCTTGACATTTCAAAAGAGACTCTAAACAAAAGACGGTCTCTAAAACCAATAACAGACGTCTTAAGAGCCAACCAATGCACCTCTATCTAAAGAAACCCTTCAAGCTACTATTACAGTTATTCCAAAAAATAAAGGTGACCCAGAAGATGTAGCAAACTTTAGACCAATTTCCCTACTTAATTCAGACCTTAAAATCATATCAAAAACGATCAACACTAGATTACAGAAACTTACCCCTAAACTTATACATAGTGACCAAGTAGGCTTCATCCAAAATAGAGGTTCGGCAGACGCCACTCGAAGAACTATTAATTTATTATCCCACATAGAGAAACAGAAAATCCCGGCGGTGGTGGTCTCTGTCGACGCTGAAAAAGCGTTTGACAGAGTCCATTGGGATTATCTTTTTGCCACAATGGAGAGATTTGGCTTCAAAGGCAATATCATCAACATTATCAAAGCATTATATACCAACCCAACAGCAAATATATTGACCAACAACACGCTCTCAGATACCTTTCCCCTATCAAATGGAACTAGACAGGGTTGTCCACTATCCCCCTCACTATTTGACCTATACATCGAGCCCTTAGCAGAAAAAATCCGAATGAACCAACATATAAGAGGTATTCACACCAAGACCAAAGAATACAAAGTCAGCCTATTCGCTGATGACGTTATTCTCACTCTTTCGGATCCCATTAACTCTCTCAGGAACCTCCTACTAACTATTCAGGAATTTTCAGAAGTCTCCTCATATAAAATTAACCTTAATAGTACTTCACTTTAATCTAGATTTCAAAACTTTGTCCACACTCAAAAAAGAACATAACCTAACTTGGGATAATAAAACATTGGATTATTTAGGTATACAAATCACTTCTCATACCTCGACTCTGACAGACACTAACCTGGAAACCTTACATAAAAATATTCAAAAAGACCTGGCACACATCTCTAAAATTGACCTGTCCTGGATAGGAAAGATTGAATCCTATAGAATGTTTGTTCTTCCAAAAATTATTTATGTTTTTCGCTCCCTCCCAATCCCAATTAAACAGAAATGGATAAAAAGCTCCAATCTCAACTTTACAACTTTATATGGGGACAAAAAAAAACCGAGGGTGGCAAGAAATACTCTAGAAAAAAGTAGAATGAATGGAGGATTGGCCATTCCCAACCTCTCAGCGTACTACAACTCAACCTTAATCATCCTAAGTAGAACTTGGTGGAGCGAGAATATGAGACCCAGTTGGCTGTCCATAGAAGAATCCAAATACCCTAAACATAAACTCAATCTACTTCTCCTCTCCCACTTATGTGATAAAACAAAAAGACTCCCTCAAGAACTAACTATCAAAGCGACAATCCAAGCGTGGAAGCATCTAGTTACAAAAGCGACTGAAAATTCATCATCAATTACCACAAACAACTGGATACCTTCCGAAATTTTAAACCTTTTAGTTCCATTCCTCAACTTAAACTCCTGGAAAAACCTAGGAGTTAACCTCATATCAGATATAATTGACAGGAGAAACCAGCTAATCCCCTTTGCCGAATTACGCTCTACTTTCAAACTACAAGATCAAGAATTATCAACTTGGGAGAAAATCAACAATTATATTAACAAGAAAAAACCAAACTTCCTCTTTCCCCTACCCATTACACAACTCTTCAAGTATCATCTCACCCCAGTATTCTGGTCTACAAAAAGTATATACAAAATCATTAACTCAGATACATTTATATCTAAAACTCCTAACCTGCTTGCTTGGGAAAAAGAATTAAGTATTCTAATTGACGTGGAATCAATAAGTCTCTCACTCTTGAAACTCCAAAAAATGATACCATGTACCTCACTAATAGAAACCCACTACAAAACACTCACCAGATGGTATTATACACCCCAACGATTACATACAATCAAGGAAGATTACTCCCCATTATGCTGGCGCTGTCTTCTGGAAGTGGGAAATATCTCACACATTTTTTGGCACTGTAAAAAACTAGAAACTTATTGGAATGAGATCCAACTTCTGATTACAGACCTGACAGGAACTAATTGTACACTCACTCCGGAATTGGTTCTGCTGCTCCTTGACAGTGAATCGATACCCTGGCAATCTAGACCTCTGACTATACATATCATTTTAATAGCAAAAACTTTAATTGCCGCCAAATGGAGAGACATTGAGGCTCCCACCTTCACGGCTCTCTTGGAAAGAACTGCTGAACACAACGCCCATGAACTATCCCATTCGCTGAGATCTAAAACATTAAATAAATACAAAAAAAAATGGGAACCTTGGAACAAACTTTTTCCTTCCAAACACAACCCTATTTCAAAGCATTCTAACACTAGTTCTAACTACTCTTCACCCAATTAAATAGACTCTACTTATCCCCACCCCTCCCCCCCTTTCCCTTCTCTTTCCTACCATGTTAACATGTAATTTTGTTTACAGATGTTCTGAGTTTGAATTTGAAAATTACTTTATTCCACTTAGAAATGATTTTTCTTTTTTTTTTTTTTTTTTTTTCTCGTAATAATTCAAACAGATTAACTTTACAAATTCGATACTATTGTAATTTGTATTATTGGATATAGACTAACATTCAAATCTGATTCTCTAATGGTGTTAAAAAGAACAAAACTTCTTTGTAAATCTGTCAAATTGATTGTAATGTTATATGGTTGTAACACAATCCTTTATCTTGTAAAACCAATAAAAACTTTGAACAAGAAAAAGGCTGTGCTTGGTTCTTTAATGCTGGGCAATTTTTTCTCTGTCTTTATTTAATTTTCCTTTGTCATAAGCTGTTTTGATCAGTAAGACTTACAGCTGTCTTATGGTGTATTCCTGAAGAAGAGGCTGGGAGAGCGTTGAAACGCATTGAAATAAACACTGCTTCCATTAAGATCTTGGTTCATCTCCATTCACATACAGCAGCACGGATCATCTTCCAACTTTGTCTGTGTGATCCTTGGTGTTTGCACGACCATCCACATAGAATGGTGGATTCAGCAGCAGCTGTATAGGGCAACTATACCAGTTGTGGGTCACACAACCAGGCGAGGTGAGCAGTGTCACACTAGTTATTGACCTTAAATGAAGGAGATAAGACCCTATAGCGCCCTTGTCTGCACCCTTCTAGGTGACTATTTGTAATGACCCTATGTATTTTATGCATTTCACTTTTTGTATTGAATTACTGAAATAAATTATCTTTTTGAAGATTTTCTAATTTTTTGAGAAGCACTTATGTATGGAAATAAATCTGCAATGTTACAACACATCCCAGTGATTTTGAGAATTTTTCTGACATGTTATATTTTACGTTAATGGTAAATTTACATCAATAATTTTATAACCAAACACTAAACATCATAAATTTAACAAAAATGTAAAATTTCAATTTTCAGACTTTAAATATTTATTCTAGTTACGAGCGAACAGTGAGATACTCGGATTTGGAGAATTCAGTCTAAATAATTTTTAATATTTGTTTATTCGTACCGACTAACGAGTCCAATGCAAGTTGATGGGAAACACAAGTAATTTTCTGACTGCTCCAATGATGAGGTCTGGCAGGGCTGTAAAAGGGCAGAAATTGATAAAAAGTGCTCAAATTAAATGGGAACAGCATGCAGACATAGACTGAATGCTGTTCTGTCATACAGTTGTGTGCTGTGATTTACAGACTTAGTGAAAGTAAAAAAATGACATGTGGGTCTTCAACTTTTGCAATAACCAGCTCTGGTAAGACACAGAGATGGGAGCTGCAGACTTAGCTGGGCGATGTATCTGAGCTGGTTTTCACAAATAGTGGCTCCCCCATACTTTTGTAATTATTTAAACAATACGATTTTAAAAAAACTTGTGCTTCCCCCCCATTTCTTGTTAACCAGTGCAGATACAACGGACAGTTGGGCACTGGTATTCTAAGACTGGAGTGGCCTATCATTATTGTCGGACAGCCCCATTACCAACCCTGTAAGTAGCAAGAAAATAAACACAATCACACACAAAAATCCTTTATTTTAAACAAAAAATCATTTTTTCTCGCAAAATTCATTAATTCCCAAAACACCACACGGGTCCAACATAATCCATACATGATGTCTTGTGAAGATCTTGGCTCTGTGACATCCAAAGGCGACATCAGTGGTGACATTACAAAATGTGAATGCTCAACGCGGCCTCTGGGCCACACTGAGAGCACCACAGGAGCTGTTGGAGTGACTTAAAGTAAACTCAACTCTGGACTGACTGTCGAAGTGCGTGTAACCACGCAGTCTGCAACAGTCCTGTTATGAGTTCACCTAAGGTCACTTAGGCTCTTCACATAGTACCTCCTGTTTGAGCAAGATGCGATGTTAAGTGAACTTAATGCCAGACTTTCAGAGTGTGTGCCAATGTACAGTCTGACAGCTGTGAAAAGTCTTAAAGGAGTCTTTCACATACACTTTAAGGTTCGTGGAGTTACGAAGTGTTGGAATACCTGAAAGCTGTGAACATTTGGAAGAGTTCACAAGCTCCAGATGTGAAATCAGCTGTGAATTCCAGGAACCTAAAAGTCTTCCTTAAACAACGCTTTAAGAGAGCTTTTAAGCTTCCAGCTATTGGGAAACCTGCAGGCTGTGAACCATTGGAAGAGTTCACCACCTCCAGATGTATTAGCAGCTATGATCTACTGGAAACTTAAAATCTCTATTAAACATGCCTTTAAGCTTTGCAGCCAAAACGGCCGCTGGATGACCCGGTGGCTGAGAACTCTGGTAACATGGAAAACTGCCCACTCGCACATTACCTGTAAGGGATATGTCGAGCCCACTGGGACGGGGTACTCGGTACCGGACCGTCTCTGCTACTGGGTAAGTAACGGGTGGTCCCGGTCCTGACCGTGTCCCGGGCCGTGGCAATAAAATAGGGGATATTTACAGGGGATTGTCAGTCGTGACGCCACCCACTGTGTGCGGCCAGTAATGGGGCCGCCGTAGCTGCAGAACCTCCGGGGATGATGTAATGGCAGCGTAAATGGTATAGTTCCCATGGGCAGAACTGTGTTCCCCGAGGCAGTGATGGTTAAAGTCTATGATGTAGTGTGCAGGCTTGGTGCTGAGTGCAATTCACTTACAAGCCAGATGCTGCAGGAATCCTCCTTCAATGTTGGAGCTTGCACGCTATGGCTCTGCAGGTGGAGGGTTGTTATAATCCTGTATGGAGTGAATAGTACGCAGGCAGAGACAGACAAGAGAGACTTATTCAGGGTTCTCCGTGTTTACTTCTCAAGTTCTTAGGTTCAGGTTACAGTTCAGTACAGTTCCCACAAGTGTCAGTTCAATTCTCAGTACACGGGCTCACTCTCCCCTCCAGGTTCCCTTTTTGTCACTGAAGCCAGGTCTCTCTCTTTTTGACCCCTCACTCAGTCTCTGTGTCCTTTCCGGGCTGATAACTCTCTGTGTCTGTGTTCGCTTGGTGTGCGTCTCCAGACAGTATGGCGGTGACTCGGGCCCCTGTGGGTCCTCCTGGTTGTCACTGAGCTGCCTGTCCTTTGGGGTAGGGACCCTAACGTGTAGCTATGGTCCCCGTCGGTTGTCTGGGGATGCAGGGTAAATCTACGGTCCCCTCTAGAGCCGACACTCTACTCAGCCCAGCCTCCAGCAGTCCTCCCGTGTGAGGCTCTACCAGGCTCTCTCTACTGTGTCTTCCAGTGTCATAGGAGGGCTACTCCGCCTGCAGTCTGTCGTCTTGGCTGTAGTTCTAGGGACCAGTGTCACTGTCCCTCTCTTCCCTCTCACACTCCTGAGGATCTGGCTTCGGACGGGCTTTCTCTCTCCTCCGGCTCGCACTGGCTCAGTACAGATTCTGCGCTTTTACACCTCACTCTTCCAGGACGTGTGATTCCTTCTTTCCTTCTCAGCTTATCTCGGCCTACTGCTGTGTCTCGGCCTGTGCCGTGCTCCTCAGCCTGCTGCTGGTCTGTGTCTTTGCTGCTTGGCACCCAGGGCCTACTGACTCCTTCCTCCTCCCCCTTCACTATTTGTACTGTCTGTCACCTGACTACGTGTGTGCCCAACCCACTTCTCTAAATCCACCACCCCTCGCCTGCCTAGAGTCTCCAGGCTCTGGGCTGGATGCTGCCCTCTACTGTACGTGGGTTGTGTGGGCTGTGAGGGTGTTGGTGTTCAACTGTCATCCTACCTGCCTGAAGTTTTGGGAAGGAAGGTGTGTCACAGTCCGCGCTGCCAAGAAATCCACTTGTAAAAACGCTAGTAGTCAGTGTCCAAATTTACCCTCTTTATTCCCTGAGGAAGACGCCAGGAGGGCGTTGAAACGCGTCGGATGAATAAAGAGGGTAAATTTGGACACTGACTACTAGCGTTTTTACAAGTGGATTTCTTGGCAGCGCGGACTGTGACACACCTTCCTTCCAAAACTTCAAGTTTGTCTACCCTGAGTGGAGACCGGTGGAAGTCCAGCAGCAGCCA
The DNA here is from genome assembly GCA_033576535.1 of Allobates femoralis. NCBI lineage: Eukaryota > Metazoa > Chordata > Amphibia > Anura > Aromobatidae > Allobates > Allobates femoralis. The sequence goes on along the minus strand of JARQOC010000005.1, from coordinate 359,252,945 downwards.
TCAGGACACATATTACATCAGGCTTCTTAACCAGTTGTGGGTGGCACAACTGGACTAGGTGAGTGGATCAATTTTCTCACCGGCATTGTTTAGTGTCTAGTGATAAGGGCACTATTGCGCCTCTTGTCCCCCCCTCCTCTCTTTTCATCCTACCTGCCTGGCTGCAGTTCCCTTTGTGGCCTCCTGAACGCAGGGTCGCCACAGATAATTGGGTATTTTCTTAAAGGGAACCTGTCAGCTCTTTTTTACCTCCTAACCTATCCCTACCTGTCCCTACACTTTCTTAGTACATCCCTGTCTCACCTTTTCATACTTCTATACGTGTGGCAGACCCAACAGCCAATCACAGATGCTGTCACAGAGAATGGGCATCTGTGATTGGCTGTTTGAGTAATTTTTAATTAGCTCATACATTCTAGTATGGTAAAATGTATGGGCTGGTTTCAGGTTACTCCAGCAGCCAATCACAGACGACCATTCTCTGTGTTAGTGTATCAGATTGGCTGTTGGACCTGTCACACAGATAGAAGTGTGAAAACATACTAATAATATAATAACAATAATAATAAAATAAATAATTTTAAAAAAGAATGTAGCACTCCATGGAATTTTTGATTCTCAGCGCAGATAAAGTAGAAAGCTAAGGGGTGCCACCTCCAGCTGCCTGGCTTTACCTTGGCTGGCAATCCAAAGGCAGGGAAGCCCAACATTTTTTTAAATTATTTAAATAATAATTAAAAAAAGGCATGTGCTCCCACCATATTTTGATTGTCAGACAGGTAAAACCAGGCAGCTAGAGGCTGGAATTCTCCATGTGGTAAGGCCCAAGCGTTCTAGACCCCCCAACACTGAAAACTGCAGCCTACAGCTGTTTCTGGAAATGATGCATTGATCGTAGTGCCATTTTCAGGTGCTTTACCCGGCTCTTCCAGTGGCCCTGGTGGTGGGTGCCACACTGGGTATTAACGGAGTTAGTACCAGCTTTGTATTATCAGCTGGTACTAAGCCCAAAATTCATGGCGTCACGACAAATTAGACATGGCCCCATGAATTTATAGTAAACAAAAAAAAAACACAACTCAGAATTTTTTTTTATTATAAAAAAAATCACAAAACACATTTAGGGACTGCATCTTTATTAAAAATACAAATCCTTGCTCTGACGTAATCCAAGTTTTCTGTCTTCAGCCATGCTACATCTTTGTCATCAGACAAATATGTCTGGTGACAGAGATGAGCAGGCACAGAATGACACCAGAGCACAGGTGCACTCACGTAAAAGCTGGGCTCCGGGTGTGGACTGCCATGTGAAAAGTTATCCAAGTTCACGTTCATCCATGAACTTGTATAACCCGAGCATCACTTGGCACTTGGCGGCCCCATTGCCGCCTTCAAAGCAAGCGCAGTTCGCATGAAGCCGGCAATGCGAAGGACCAGAAATGACGTCTTACCGGCGCATCATACCTGGAAGGTGGGGGCGGAAAGTACAAATCAGGAGTGTGCCAAAGAAGGAATTCTCACACTGAGTGGGGCATGCTAACAACAGCGAGGAGGGGAGACAGAGTCCTGGAAACCGCCTAATCAGTTCACATATCATAGACTGGATGCTTCATTTACATGTGAAAATGTGAGTATCAAAGTCATTTTTCACAGCTTTTACAGGACAGTTTTAGGTGAGACAGGAATGGTTAGAGCTGTGCTAGGGAGGTGCAGGGACAGGTAGTGATAGTTTAGGAGGTAAAAATGAGCTGATAGGTTCCATTTAAAAGTACCAACATCTAAATGTAGAGAGAAAACAAGAAAAACAAGGAGCACCCATAGGCTGAACCTGGTGGTTTAGGGGGTTAAAAGTAAGACCAAAGTGTGTCTCACCTTTTGGGATTGTGCACCCTGCACAACCCAGTTAAAACATGTCTGCCAAAGATCATAGCAAGCTCCGGGGTCCCAGGATGGAGCATTGTACAGCCTTTCCTAGCCTTATCAGGGGACCCGTTGTTTTCATCATATCACAGGTCCTTTTGTTTGATTTCAGGCTTGCTCAGTGCAGCTCCTACCACTCACCAACAAAGGGGGACGTATGCATAAGAACAGGGCCGGCGTTTTGGGGGGCAGCCTGGGCAGTTGCCCAGGGCCCCCATGCACTAAGGGGCCCCCTGAAGCCCTGGTTTGTCCCCCACTCTGATCTATGATGTAAGGAGTATTCAGATGTTTCATTACTGGCACACTGGCAGCCAGCAAGCAGTTAGGAAAGGATGCAGACAGCGGGTCTGTGCACACACACCTGACTTCTACCTCAGAGCCTCCGGCTCCACAATACAGTTATAATGTGACACTCCGCGGCCGAGCTTCGCTCAGCACTGCAGGAGAAAAGGCAGAGATAACTTCACTTTTGCTTCTGTTCTTGTCCTGCGATGCTCTTGCTGGACGCTGCACTGGCTGCTTTACCCTGTGTTATTTATTGCCTCTGTCTGCAGATCTCCGATCATAGAGCTATAAATTACAGTAGCTCCATGATCGGAGATCTGCAGACAGAGGCAGAAGCCGTAATAGGGGTAATTGTGTATTCAATTCTGCAGTCTGCATCTTCTCCTCTTCTGGGTCTGGCCGTTCATCCTGTGGCAGTTAGTGACAGGTTTATAATCCTTAGCGGGGCTGTGAGAGGAGGGTCTGCAGCTTCCGGCATCAGTGCCCCAGTCTATAGGAGCTGCGTCAGGGAGAAGAGAGAGAAATTATGAGAGGCGGAGATAGGTGAGAGTTCACACTTATACAGATGGAAGCGGCTTTTATTGGGAGTGCTGCTAACTGGTGGCGCTGGGACAGTGTTATTGTGTACAGTGAATAGGGAACTTATGGACGCGGAGGGAGAGGAGTGTGGGCTGAAGAAGTGAGTCCAGCATGGTAATGTTTTTATGTCTGGACCTTGTAGTTCACCGTTTTTATGGTTACTTAAGTATTTATCAGCACTACATAAGCTTTAAAACTTTAATTGACAAAACATCCACTTTCTGCACAGACTCAGTGTGTCCAACCTTGTCCCAGATTTTCTATGATTATTTGTGTCCTTCTACCATTGAGGATTTCCCAGTTTCTCAATGGGATTGAGATTCCAAGAGATTCCCAGCTATGGATCTAAAACGTCAGTGTAATCCACACTTGGCTTGTGACTCCGTCATCCTGGATGTTATCATTGTTCATCCCTAAAATGTTCCTGCATCATTGGGAGTCTTTTTGGATCAGGTTTAGATGCCAGTGTTTATCTCTGGCAGGTTTCTTAGGCAGTATTATGAGTGATCCCCCAATGTGTATGAAAAGCCCCCACACATGAATGGTCCAAGGATGCTACATTTATTGTTGGTGTCACTGGCATGTCTGGAATATATCAGTGAGAACATCAGAATGTATGGGCTCCTGGTGGTACATAGTGAGGGCATCATAATGTATGGGCTCCTGGTGATACATAGTGAAGGCATCAGAAATGTATGGGCTCCTGGTGGTACATGGTGAGGACATCAGAATGTATGGGCTCCTGGTGATACATAGTGAAGACATCAGAAATGCATGGGCTCCTGGTGGTACATAGTGAGGACATCAGAATGTATGTACAATTGCAATATTGTTGATCACACTCGTTTATCGGTCTGAACTCATGTAACCTATTTGTGTAAAATGATGCAATATATGAGCATATAGGGCCCCACTTTAATCTTTTGCCCAGGGCCCCACTTTGTCTAAAACCGGCCCTGCATAAGAAATAGAAGATCACAGGTTTTTAAGAGTGCTGAAGCAATAAAGAAGGTGGAATTGGGTTATAGTAAGGCACAAACCTTTTTATTAACTCCTTTGCATGCCCCAACATATTTCAATCTTGAAATGTTTTGTTGCGTGCAAAGGAGTTAATAAAAGGGTTTGTGCCTTCAAACTATAACCCAATTCCACCTTCTTTATTGCTTCAGCACTCTTAAAAACCTGTGATCTTCTATTTCTTCAACATCTGAATGTATTGCTATATCTTTTATGGGTTTGATTGTTCTATATGCGAATACAGCAGGATTTTTATATCCTTCTATTTCTGGCAAACAGTTTGTCAAGACGTTCCAATGTTTTTTTATTATGTTTGCTTTATCATTGCTCTCTAACCCATACGTTATAACCATTGGTATTCTCTTTCCTTTTGTCTTTAGTATTGGTACAGATTTATCATCTTCAATAGACCAATCAAGGCATTTCTCATATTACTTTTGTCATAGTTTTTTGGGGTAAACGTTTGTGCGTCTTTGCGTGTAACTGAGCGATCTTTCAGTGAAAAATCGCTTGATTGTTTGGTGGAAGATTTGTGAGCAGGACCTCAAATCCATCGTTCATCGTTCAATTAACCTGCGCTCAACCTGCTGCATCGTGCTGTGTGACACCTCTCAAACGATCTCATTCTCGACTTCGCCTATTCTGACCCTAGATGGTGTCGATCGCTGAGTAGTTCGCATGATCGCTGGCGCGTCGCCAAATTTGACATCGTTAACGAGATCTATGCGTGTGACACCGCACAAACGATATCAATAAATTGTTCTAGCAATCTCGATCACGTGACTTTTCAGCCGATATCGTGATTGAGATTGAAGCGTGTGACGTGGCATTTACTCTCTGTAATTCGCTTTATGGGATTGAATCCTTCTTTTTTGGTGGATGATGGCTCTGATATTGTAATAACTTATTCCTATCAGTTTTTTTTCACATGTAATGAGGTATTGATTTTTCTTTCCTCTATTTTAATCAACACATCAAGGAATTGTATTTCTGATATGGAGTGAACCATGGTAAATTTAATAGTCCCATCTATAGAATTGAGAACATTTGAAAAAAATGCAATTCTTCAAAGTTTCCAGTGCGTAGGAGAAAGACATCATCTATTTATCTCCACCACTTCAAAACCTTATCAAAGTGGTGGGACACATAAACGAAGTCCTCCTCCAAAACCGCCATAACCTTTACACCTCCATAGATCATTTAAAGTGTAAATGTCATTTCATTGAAAAAAAAAAACTAACAAAACAATGCTGCACTGGTTGTTAATGATGGGTCACATAGCAGCATAGCAAAAGATAATGCTTTTTTTGTGCTATATTACTTATTTTCTCACATTTTTATGTGCTCTTTCTTTTAAAACCTGCATTTAATGGCTGCGTGGGCATGGCAAGCAGTGCAACGTGACAGCAGAGAAGGTGTTAACAGAGATCTTGACTGAGCTATGTGGAGCCAGATGACAGATCTTTCCTTGGCACAAGCTTCTGAGGAGTTTGCAGTGAACCTGAGATTCTGGAATTGCTTAGTATCTGTGCTGTAATCTGAGCTAATTTGATACATTGTTTCCTCACCAGCTGCAGTCATGAACGTAGGCCACTCCCCCTTTCCCTTGTATGGTTACATGCCCCATATTCACAGAAAACAGGTCTGACTGATAATGAACATGTCTGCATCACACTCAGTTTAGTGGGGAGACCTTGAGAAAGGTTTATGAATGGTTTTCAAGCAGAATTTTCTAATGAAGTATATTTGAAAGTTTATCAAAATCACTTGGTCTTCATTGTTATTATCTATTATATAATTGCCGTAACTGACTTCCGTCGGAGCGGCGCTGCTTCCGGTGGCTTGGTTAGCGAGTCCGAGCTGCTTCTCCTGGACTCTCCCCGTGGCCGCGTAGCGGCCACGGCGACTCCCGAAGCAATGCCCGCAAAGCGGGCATTGCGAGTCGTTGCAGCCTCGCGAAGCAATGCCCGCGAAGCGGGCATTGCGAGTCGCTGCACCCACCACTAACCAAGCCACAGAAGCCCATACTACTGTAGTGTACACCGCTATAGTATACTACAGTCCCATGCCCATAAGCGCCATGGGACTGTAGTATACCATCGCGCTGTACACTACAGCCCCCTGCCGCTCTAACACACTACCCGCCGCCGCTGCTGTAGTCTACACCGCTATAGTATACTACAGTCCCATGCCCATAAGCGCCATGGGACTGTAGTATACCATCGCGCTGTACACTACAGCCCCCTGCCGCTCTAACACACTACCCCGCCGCTGCTGTAGTGTACACCGCTATAGTATACTACAGTCCCATGCCCATAAACGCCATGGGACTGTAGTATACCATCATGCTGTACACTACAGCCCCCTGCCGCTCTAACACACTACCCCGCCGCTGCTCCCCTACACCCTAAGCCCCGACCCGCCGCACCTATGCCCCTACCCCGTAAGCCCCGTCGCACCTAACCCCCTACCCTCTAAGCCCCGCCGCCTCCTAAGCTCCCGCCGCTGTCACTAACACCGCCGCACCCCTACACCCTAAGCCCCGACCCGCCGCACCTATGCCCGCCGCTGTCGCTAACACCGCCGCACCCCTACACCCTAAGCCCCGACCCGCCGCACCTATGCCCGCCGCTCTCGCTAACACCGCCGCACCCCTACACCCTAAGCCCCGACCCGCCGCACCTATGCCCGCCGCTGTCGCTAACACCGCCCCGCCGCCTCCTAACCTCCCGCCGCTGTCGCTAACACCGCCACACCCCTACACCCTAAGCCCCGACCCGCCGCACCTATGCCCGCCGCTGTCGCTAACCCCTGCCGCACCCCTACACCCTAAGCCCCGCAGCAGCCCCGACCACCTAATCCCCGACCCGCAGCATCCTAAGCCCCTGCCGATACCCACTAAGCCCCGCCGTCTACTCCCTAAGCCACCGCCGCCCCTAAGCCCCTACCCCCTAAGCCCCCTAGCAGCCCCCTAAGTCCGCCGTCCCTAAGCCCCGTAGCATCCTAGGCCCCCGCCGATACCCCCTAAGCCATGCCGCCTACCCCCTAAGGCACCGCCGCCCCTAAGCCCCTACCCCCTATGCCCCGTAGCATCCTAGGCCCCCGCCGATACCCCCTAAGCCATGCCGCCTACCCCCTAAGGCACCGCCGCCCCTAAGCCCCTACCCCCTAAGCCCTGTAGCATCCTAGGCCCCCGCCGATACCCCCTAAGCCCCGCCGCCTATCCCCTAAGGCACCGCCACCCCTAAGCTCCCGCCGCTGTCCCCTGCACCTCTCGCTAAAGCCCTACACCGTAAGCCCCCGCAGTCCCCTAACCTAACGCCGCTGTCACCTAAGGCCCTACACCAGAAGCCCCCGCCGTGCCCTAGCTAACGTCCCCGTCGATCACTTACATGCCTTCAAGTCATCTGATCGTCCGTCCGATCCACAAGTCCTCCGTCTGGCCAGGCGTCCTCTTCCTCCGGCCCCGGGGGTCTTCTCTCTTCTTTCCGCCATCTCCGCCTCTTCGTCCGGCCCCGGGGATCTTCTGTCTTCTTTTCGCAAACTTCCACCTCCGACGTCCTCTTCCTTCTCATTAAGATAGAATGGACGAAAAATCCCCCATTCTACCTCAATGAGATCTGAGGCCCTCTTCTGATTGGTCGCTGTATACTGCCCTCAGCCAATCAGAAGAGCCCCTCAGACTGAGACGCAGTTCTCATTCAGGTCCGCCTTTTTTTTTCCCCATTGACATACATTAGCGGTGTGTCGGCGATTTTATGGCCGGCCACCTGGTTCTATTTGTCGGCCCTAAAATCGCGGACACACCGCTAATGCATCTCTATGGGCAGTCAGCCTGATTTCGGATTGGACGCCGACCAATCAGAATTCGATCTCACTGCCCATAGAGATGCATTAGCGGTGTGTCCGCGATTTTAGGGCCGACAAATAGAACCAGGTGGCCGGCCATAAAATCGCCGACACACCGCTAATGTATGTCAATGGGGAAAAAAAAAGGCGGACCTGAATGAGAACTGTGTCTCAGTCTGACTTAAAAAAATAAATAAATTAAATAATAAAAAAATAATTTAAAAATAATTAAAAAATAATAAAAAAATCATTAAAAAATAATAAATAATTAAATAAAATTATAATAAAAAAATAAAAAAAAGGCGGACCTGAATGAGAACTCTGTCTCAGTCTGACTTAAAAAAATAAATAAATTAAATAATAAAAAAATAATTTAAAAATAATTAAAAAATAATAAAAAAATCATTAAAAAATAATAAATAATGACATAAAAATAATAATAACAAAAATAAAAAAGGCGGACCTGAATGAGAACTGTGTCTCAGTCTGACTTAAAAAAATAAATAAATTAAATAATAAAAAAAATAATTTAAAAATAATTAAAAAATAATAAAAAAATCATTAAAAAATAATAAATAATTAAATAAAAATAATAATATAAAAATAAAAAAAAGGCGGACCTGAATGAGAACTGTGTCTCAGTCTGACTTAAAAAAATAAATTAATTAAATAATAAAAAAAATAATTTAAAAATAATTTAAAAATAATAAAAAAATCATTAAAAATAATAAATTAATTAAATAAAAATAATAATAAAAAAAAAAAAAATGCGGACCTGAATGAGAACTGTGTCTCAGTCTGACTTAAAAAATAAATAAATTAATAATAATAAAAAAAATAATTTAAAAATAATTAAAAAAAATAATAAAAAATAATAATAAAAATAAATAATTAAATAAAAATAATAAAAAATATAAAAAGAACTGAATGAGAACTGTGTAATCATCTACTTAAAAATAATATAATAAATTAATATAAATAATAAAATTAATAAAAAATTTAATAAAATAATAAATTTAATAATAAAAAAATAATTAAAAAATAATTAAAAAATAATAAAAAAATAAATAAAAAATAATAAATAATTAAATAAAAATAATAATAAAAATTAAAATGATAATAATATGATATTACTGACTAAAAATGTTAGCTAATAATAAATTATTAATAATAAAAATAATATATTAAAAATAATTAAATAATAATATAAAAATAATAAATAATAATAATAATCATTAATAAAAATAATTAATGTAAATTAAAATATTATCCTATAATGATATTATGGCTATAATAATATTAATGCTATTAATGTAATAATAATGCTATTAATATATAATAATAATGTTATTAATGCTATTATTAATGCTAATAATGCATTATTAATGCTATTAATGTAATAATAATGCTATTTAATGCTATTAATAATCTATTAATGCTATTAATTAATGCTTAAATTAATGATAATATTTATCCTATTAATGCTATTAATAATGCTATAATAATGATTTGCTATTAATGCTAATAATAATGCTATTAATACTATTAAAATGTATAATTAATGCTATTATTAATGCTAATAATGCTATTATTAATGCTATTATGAATTAATATATGCTAATAATATG
>JARQOC010000005.1:359106167-359238667 GCA_033576535.1 Allobates femoralis | reverse complement strand
GTAGCTGATGACGTGTGCACGGGCATGCGATCCCGTGCACCAGGCTGTGACGACAAGAAAGGGCTGAACTTCAATGCTGCGAGGGGAGAGAGGAGGATGACTGGCAGCTGGAACTCGGCTTTAGCCCCAGCTAAGTAACGCCCACCCGTCGCTTCGTTATAATCTTTATAAAGCATTATCTTCACTTTTAAAAAACAGTTTTTTTAGCTAAAAACCTTGCAGCACATGTATATGCTGGGTGTAGGGAACGATATTAATAGTCCGGGGGGGGTCATTTGGGGTGGTTGGTTCCCTTTAATCTAATGTAATAAATGGGGATAAATATGTATATTAAGAGTCACAATAATCACTCCTAGTTAGTTAGATGGTAAATTTAATGTTTTAAAAACTTTTTTTTTCCTTTCCCATTAGGGATTTAGCCTTAGTGTTTACACTAGCACGCATTTATGGGATAAGGGGATGAGACCCTTTTATTGGGTAACATAACTATAACAATAGTTTAGGGATTTTTTGGTCACTAAAAATCTAAAAATTATAATGAAGTCATGGACATTATTTGGATAACTTTGGATAATTTTACATTTGTTTTTTCACTTTTACGTTATGTTGATATATAATAATAATAATAATGAAGCTTTATTTATATAGCGGCAACATATTCCGCAGCGCTTTACAATGTAGGGTTAGAGTACAGAAAATATACAGTAAGTAATTACCGTAGAGAACAAATACAGTACAATAATTGGATACAAAACAATAGGCAGAGAATCAATGTAACAAAGAAAATACAATAAATAAAGCAAAAAATGAAGGTGACCCTGCTCAAAAGAGCTTACAATCTACAACGGGATAGGGGTTGCACAAGGTACAGGGGCTTATTGCACTGATGGTCCAGGCATCTTGAGGAAATGGGGCATAGAACTAAGCTTACATGGATGGTCATTATACAGTCTGTGTAGACCTTTTTGGTTTGGTGGAGTTTGTAGAAGAGTAATTACCAGAGGGATAGCCCATTCACTCTCTACAGTACAAAGAACTTCTATTAGGGAGTATGATAGGCTGCCTTAAAAAGATGCGTTTTTAGGGATCGTCTGAAGCCATGCAAGTTGTGGATAGTCCTGATTTCTTGGAGTAAAGCATTCCAGACGATTGGTGCAGCTCTGGAGAAGTCTTGGAGCTGGGAGTGGGAGGATCGGATTAGTGCAGATGTTAGTCGAAGGTCATTTGAGGAATGTAGAGAACGGGTGGGGTAATATACAAAGATGAGGGAGGAGAGGTAGGGGGGTGCTGCACTGTGAAGAGCTTTGTGGGTGAGAACAAGCAATTTGAACTTTATCCTGTAGTGTACGGGCAGCCAGTGCAATGACTGGCACAGAGCAGAGGCATCTGAGTAACAATTGGCCAGATGGGTGATCCTGGCTGCTGCATTAAGGATGGACTGGAGAGGAGAAAGTCTGGTGAGGGGGAGGCAGCTTAATAGAGAATTGCAATAGTCAAGGCGGGAATGGATTAGGGCCACGGTTGTTTGATTATTTTTATGCACTCCCACTTGGGCATTAAAACGTTGCAGTAATTGTATGTGAAAATTGTTGTTATCTTTGCTGAATTGTATATAAGCACTGTCACTTTAATACATGCACTGACACTTTTTAAGGAGAATGCAGCCTCATTTAGGCTAGGGTCACACTCAGTGCTGGCCCTGCGGCAGCCACATTGCGGTACAGCAGAGCTCAGCCTGCGGTAACCGCTAGCAGTACTGTCGGGTACTTCGGGGAACGCAGCCCTTAGTTACCCGATGTGTACCATAGTTACTGGCCACACACAAAGTTGGCCGGACTGCGGTAATCCTGACTGCAGAGAAAAACGTTGGCTGTGTTCGCCCGAAGTACCCGACAGTACTGCTGGCGGTTACCGCAGGCTGAGCTCTGCTGTACCGCAATGCGGCTGCCGCAGGGCCAGCACTGTATGTGACCCTAGCCTTAAGATAGTTTTAGAACTGTGGCCACAGAAAGGGTGATAAATAAAGGTACACACAGATTTTTTAGGAGTTATGATAGCACTAGACTTGTACATATGCTGTGATTCAGTGCCGCCCCCATCTCCTGTAGAGACGCGGTGGAGCTGACACGTCATTTGACAGTCAGTGCACGCGCACTCCAAGTATGTAGTGACGCGATTGTATTGGGCGGTCCTCAGAGAGTGGGACGGTTGTGTGCGTTGTCCGGACAATATGATGCACATGGAGACATGTGATCACGGGAGGAATCAGAAATGATGTAGTCCGGGCCCAGGAACTAAAATAAACATTATGTAGTATCCAGGGGAAGGAGATAGAGGGGGGACCGGAAACCAGAAGTAAAAGAATCAGGGGATGAGATTCATGTGGAGGACCAGCACAGGGAGCAACAGGTGTTATCACTAATGAGGTATGAAGGACACTTTATAAGGTTGAGTTTCCTCACTTGCAATGCACGCCCTGAGGAAGAGGTTTTAACTTTGAAACGTGCGTTGGCAGTGGCAAAGCAACAGGGGATATAGAGGCAATAGGAGATAAGCACTCATTATAGGTGCATTGCATCAGGTATTTGTTTATTACAAAATCTGAACCTATATATTTTTTTTTTGTATTGTGGCAATAGCAGCTGGTCTGCTTAGTACACTGTGAAAGCACTTGTATTAGGAGTTTGACAAACAATCCTGGGTTAATATTGAAGGGACAGTGCATACATGAAAAGTTCTGTATGATGTATGTATGAACTCAATAGGAGTGCACCCCTATGTATTTAATGTCTACCCTGTATAAATGTGTAAGGGGACTGTGAGCCCTTTAATATGTCATGTAATGGTACTATATTTTATGAATTAATATTTTAAACAATAAAGTAATCAGTTTTGTCAATTTAAATTGATGTGAATATTCACTTAAGGTATCACTAAGAACCCCTTGCGGGAGTTTTTGGGATACTTTGTAAGGTAAAGTAGATTTAATGGCATGTCAGTTTGATTGCAGCATGCTATGAGTAAGGATTAGTGATGAGCGAGCAGTTAAATGCTCGGGTGCTCGATGCTCAGATGAAGCATATCGAGATGCTCGGGTGCTCGACCCAAGCACCGAGCCCAATGTTAACCTATGGGAAACTCGAGCATTTTTCCAGCGGCAACCCCGGCTGCATGGATAAACCCTAAAAGGTCACAGATTTATAAGAACAGTGCTCAAATGACATGGGAACAGCATGGGGAAGACCCCTTTAAACATTCCTAACTCCCAGGTCACTGCTGTGTACATGGGCGGACTGGCCCAGGTGGCAGGGAGGCATTTGCCCCCCAGGCCGGTGGTATAGTCCACCTATAGGGCCGCCCCACAGTGAGAGGGGCCGCGCACCTACTGCATCAGCGGCGGAAGCCGGGACGTAACAGGATGGAAGCAGAGGAGCGGTGGCAGAGGTGAGTACAGAGCCGTGCTAGCACCACGGCCCCCCACCGGTCCTCACCTGGGTTCAGCAGCACCCCATCCCCCCCGTCCGTTCCTCACCAGGGCCCCCCCGGTCCTCTATTGGCTGGCAGAGGCAGACTGCCCCCAGGGCAACATCTGCCTGTTAGCCCCTGGCTGTGTACAATGTTGTCTGAGTATTACGCCACTTTTATGGACTCACAATAAAACGTTCAAAAATGAAACCAAAATGGATTTTCCTGGGGAAAATGTTAAGGGCTCATACTCACATGTGAGACAGTGTTGGTGTATTATATATATTTTTTATTACATTAAAGATTAAAAATAAAAATTGGGAGACACTCCGATGCCCCCTTTAAGAGGCATGGAGGAATGCCTCATTAAATATTGTATGTTCCCATTATTAGGAAGTGGGTCTCCCATAGTCTTGCCCATAGCAGAGCTGCCAAAAATTCAGAGGCACTACGATGCCCCTTTGTAGAGACGTGGAGGAGGGCCTCTTTAAATATTGTATGTTCCCATTATTATGAAATGGGTCTCCCATAGTGTTTGATCCTCCTTCCACCCACCATGCCGAGTGCCTGGATAAAACTGATCCTACACTTGGACACTCTGAAGAGCTGTTCACTTTTCCATTTATAGATTCCGGCCTCTCGCCCACTCCATTTGAAGTGGGGCAAGAGGAGATCGTAAGTACTGATGCTCCAATATTTGAGCAGCCACAGTTGCACGAAGGAGACGGTAGGAAAGTGTCACAAGAGGTGGACACACAATTGCCAGAAAGTCAAGAGGAGGACCAGGGTGCGGAAGTGGAAGACAACGTGGTGAATAATATAGTAACTGACCCAATCTGGCAGGAGAACATGCAGAGCTAGGACAACAGCGCACAGGGAGAGGCGTAGAACCCCAACTGGCAGGAAGAAGCAGTGTGGTGGCCGCAGACAGAAGACGGGCAACCGTTCCCCGTACCACCAATGCGACGGACGTTGCCAGAACAACTGTTAGGTCTTCCCAAGTCTGGCTTTTTTTACGGACTCTGCCAATAATTCCAAAAAGGCCATTTGCACCACCTGCCATGCCTGCATCAGCAGGGGTAGCAAAACTACCAGCCTGATCACCACCAGCATGACCAGGCACATGGCAGCAAAGCACCTGACTTTGTGGGCCGAATCCCAAAGTCCAGGATCAGTGACTGCGGGTGACACCATTGCTTCTTCCACTGTTGTGCGTCCAAGGCAATCCCTGTCCATAGTGCATGCAAAGATGCCTCCTTTCCTGCTACTGTCATTTTGCACAATCAGAAATACCACCATCAGCAACCACATCCACGTTCTTGTACCAGCGCAGCATTCAGTTGTCCATACCCTAGTCCTTTGAACACAGGCGAAAATACACAGCCAACGCCCCACAGGTCACATTTTCCGACTGATTGAGCTTGAAATGTTGCCTTTTAGGCTAGTGGAGACTGAAGAATTCCACAACCTGATAGCGGCGACTGTACCTTGTTACTCGTTCCCAGCCGCCACTATTTCTCCCAGTGTGCCATCCCTGCATTACACAAGCATGGGTCCCAAAACGTTAGCCATGCCCTTGATAATATAGTTACCGGGAAAATTCACCTAACTACGGACATGTGGACAAGTGCTTGTGGGCAGGGATGGTACATCTCACATGATGGCACACTGGGTTAACATAGTAGAGGCCGGGACCCAGTCTCCCGATGTCCTCCCGATGCCAAGGATTGCGGGCCCCAACTCAATCAGAGTTGCCACCACAGTCTACAGCTCCTGCACGTCATACTCCTCAGCCTCCTCCTCCTCTTCACCCTCCACATCAGTCAGAAAATGGAAGCACTGCAGCACTGCCTCAGCAAGTGGCAACAGGTTGTGCTGAAGCTAATATACATAGGTGACAAACCGCACAATGCTGAAGAGTTGTGGACAGCTCTGAAAGAACAGGCAGATCTGTAACTCACACCGCTTAACCTACAGCCAGGCATGGTAGTGTGTGACAATGGCTGGTGGCGGCTCTGAGATGAAGCGAGCTCACACATGTACAATGCCTGGTCCATATGCTCAACCTCATGATTCAGCAGTTTCTTAAATCCTACCCGAGCTGTCGGATCTGCTCGTCAAAGTATGCTGCATGTGTGCCCATTTTAGAAAGTCACCTACTGCTTCGGCCATCCAAGCCAGGTTTAAGCAGCGTTTGCAGCTTTCGTCTCACAGACTGGTGTGTGATGTCCCCACGTGTTGGAATTTGACACTGAAGATGTTGGTCAGGATTTGTGAGCAGAAGAGGGCAGTTGTTGACTACCAGCATCAAAAAGGCCGTCGGTATACGCTTCAGACTCCACACATAAGAAATCAGGAGTGGACATGGATGTCCGACATATGTACCATCCTCCAAGACTAGGGATGAGCGAGTATAATCACAAGTATTCGGTACTCGGCGAGTAATGTGGTACTCGAGGTACTCGAAACATAGCGAGTATTTCACTACTCGCCTCGCAATTCAGATCTCTCGCCCAGCATTAGCCAATCACAATAATGCCACAGCCTTCTTGGTTGTGGCATTACTATGATTGGCTGGCCTCCCAGCATCCTATGAGTCTTAGCCTATGACTCATAGGCTCTATAAGGGTACCTTCACACGCGGCAATATTGCTAGGCAATTTCACTGGCAATTTGCTGGTTTCAGTGAAATCATGGACACATTGTTCCATTTGTACACAGCAACAAAATAGAACAATGTGTTCATGATTTCACTGCAACCCGCAAATTGCCAGTGAAATTGCCTAGCAATATTGTCGCATGTGAAGGTACCCTATAAGCCCTGCTGCCGCCGTTTTCCGCACATTGCATGCAGAATACAGCTAGTGTAGGGAGACTGTGAGCAGCTGATAGGGAGAGTTGTGCTTGTGCAAATCGTACAGAAATCCTCTGTAAAACCCAAAAGCTCTTGTGAAAGCTGCCAGTATTGTAGTACCAGGTGACTATAGTGCAGGGAGATAGGGAGGAGTGTTCCAGTACCACATAGTACAGTAAGCAATCTTTCAGCTCTTCTCAGAGCTGAAAGTATAAGATCAGGAAGTAGTGACAGTTTTTGAAGCTATTAATGGGATCACATTTACCCCTGCAGGCCAATTCTTTTGCCGTTGTGTTGCTGTGTTCACACTGAATAGCATGCATGGTACTGCACAACTGACACGCAGTTAGCACCGCTATCTTGTGTGGTGACTAGCGTGTGTAAGAATATCACCTTTGAGATCAGGTCAATTATTTTGTGCCTTTGCAGTGCTGTTTTCAAACCGAAATAGCACACATGGTACTGCACAACTGACATGCAGCCAGCACTGCTGTCTTGTGTGGTGACTGGCGCACGAAATACATCGCCTTAAACCTCAGGGCAAATTTTTGTGCTGTTGCGGTGCTGTGTTTAAACCAAATAGCATGCACAGTACTGCACAACTGACACGCAGCCACCACCGCTGTCTTGTGTGTGTGACTGGCGCGCGTAATATATCGCCTTAAACCTCAGATGAATTTTTTTGTGCCATTGCGGTCCTGTGTTCACACTGAACCACGCATGGTACTGCACAACTGAAATGCGGCCAGCATTGTTGTTGTATGTGATGACCAACACGCGTAATATATCACTTTAAACCTCAGGGCAATTTTTTGTGCTGTTGTGGTCCTGTGTGTTCATACCGATTAGCACGCATGGTACTGCACAACTGGCATTCAGCCAGCTATCTTGTGTGGTGACTGGCGCGCGTAATATATCACCTTTAATCTCAAGGCAATTTTTTTGGTGTCATTGCGGTACTGTGTGTAAAACACAAAGCAGTACTAGGCTGTAGTGGTACCTTCCACAAAACACTAACTGCTCCTTGTTCCCAATATCTGCCTCTGAACATCTGCAGCTATGTCAGAAAAACCCCAAATTGCTAAAAAGGCTATTGTGAAGTTAGGCTGTGGTCACAGTTGCCATGCGTTTTTTTTTAGTGATTTAACAAAACTCATGCGTTTTTTCATGTCAGCATGAGTTTTTTAAGGTGTGTGATGGCTCCCTGCGTTTTTGGCTGCGTTTTTGAATCTGCACCTAAAAATAGTGCTTGTAGTATTTTTTTGAGCGTTTTGAAAAACGCATGCGTTTTTGTAGAAAACGCATGCGTTTTTGTAACATGGGTTCCTATGGGAAACGCATGCAAAAACGCATGTACAATTAGTGCCATTCAAAAACGCATGCGTTTTCCATAGGAGCCCATGTTAAAAAAAACGCATGCGTTTCAAAAAACGCATGCGTTTTTTTTAACATGGGCTCCTATGGGAAACGCATGCGTTTTTTTAACATGGGCTCCTATGGAAAACGCATGCGTTTTTGAATGGCACTAATTGTACATGCGTTTTTGCATGCGTTTTCCATAAGGCCCCTTATTAAAAAACGCATGCGTTTTTGGATATGCTCCAAAAACGCATTGGGACAATCACACATGCTTTTTGGCTATTAGGGCATGCGTTTTTTAACATGGGGGCCTATGGGTGCGTTTTTTACATGCGTTTTTGAAAACGCAGGTCTCCAAAAACGCATGTGAAAAATGGTACTGTGACCACAGCCTAACAGAGGCACAAACATGGACGTTGATGTGAGGTTGTCAGTGGTGCCCGTCAAGGCACAGAGTCTGGTAGACAGAACTGAAAGTGCAAGGTCAGGGAGTAGTGACAGTTTTCCAAGCTTTTTATGGGGTCACATTTACTCATGAAGGCCAATTTTTTTGCCATTGCGTTGCCGTTTTCACACCGAAGAGCGTGCACAGTACTGCACAAGTGACACGCAGGCAGCACTGCTGTCTTGTGTGGTGACTGGCGCGTGTAATAATATCACCTTAAAGCTCAGGGCAATTATTTTGTGCCGTTGCTGTGCTGTGTTCAAAATGAACAGCACACATGGTACTGCACAACTGAAATTCAGCCAGCACCGCTGTCTTGTGTGGTGACTGGCGCACGTAATATATCACCTTAAACCTCAGGGCAATTTTTTTGTGCCATTGCAGTGCTGTGTTCACACTGAATAGCACGCACAGTACTGCACAACTGGCACGCAGCCAGCACCGCTGTCTTGTGTGGTGACTGGCGCACGTAATATATCACCTTAAACCTCAGGGCAATTTTTTTGTGCCATTACAGTGCTGTGTTCACACTGAATAGCACGCACAGTACTGCACAACTGACACGCAGCCAGCACCGCTGTCTAGTGTGGTGACTGGTGCACGTAATATATCACCTTTAATCTCAGGGCAATTTTTTTATGCCGTTGTGGCACTGTGTTCAAACCGAATAGCATGCACGGTACTGCACAACTGACATGCAGCCAGCACCGCTGTCTTGTGTGGTAACTGGCGCACGTAATATATCGCTTTAAACCTCAGGGCAAATTTTTGTGCCGTTGCGATGCTGTGTGTTAAACACAAAGCAGTACTAGGCTGAAGTGCTACCTTCTACAAAGCACTAACTGCTCCTTTGTCCTCAATACTTGCATATGAACATCTGCAGCTATGTCAGAAAAAAATACAAATTCCTAAAAAGGCTATTGTGAAGTGACAGGGACACGAACGTGGACGTGGGTGTAAGGTTGTCATTGGTGCCCGACAAGGCACAGAGTCTGGGAGACAGAGCTGAAAGTATACGGTCAGGGAGTAGTGACAGTTTTATTAGCTACTTATGAGGTCACTACTGATATTTGTGTATCTACACCTTAAACACTGGAGCTCTCTTGTTATGATTGGCAGATGACCGCTCTGGGTGATGCCGTATATCTGTATACCCTTTACTTGTTAAAACCGTATTCAGTATATCCAACATCTGTATACAGTTGTGGCCAAAAGTATTGACACCCTTGCAATTCTGTCAGATAATACTCAGTTTCTTCCTGAAAATGATTGCAATCACAAATTATTTGGTATTATTATCTTCATTTAATTTGTCTTCAATGAAAAAACACAAAAATAATTGTTCTAAAGCCAAATTTGATATAATTCCACACCAAATATAAAAAGGGGGTGGACGAAAGTATTGGCACTGTTAAAAAAATCATGTGATGCTTCTCTAATTTATGTAATTAACAGCACCTGTAACTTACCTGTGGCACCTAACACGTGTTGGCAATAACTAAATCACACTTGCAGCCAGTTGACATGGATTAAAGTTGACTCAACCTCTGTCCTGTGTTCTTGTGTGTACCACATTGAGCATGGAGAAAAGAAAGAAGACCAAAGAACTGTCTGAGGACTTGAGAAACCAAATTGTGAGGAAGCATGAGCAATCTCAAGACAACAAGTCCATCTCCAAAGACCTGAATGTTAATGTGTCTACCGTGCGCAGTGTCATCAAGAAGTTTAAAGCCCATGGCACTGTGGCTAACCTCCCTAGATGTGGACGGAAAAGAAAAATTGATTAGAGATTTCAACGCAAGATAGTGCAGATGGTGGATAAAGAACCTCGACTAACATCCAAACAAGTTCAAGCTGCCCTGCAGTCCGAGGGTACAACAGTGTCAACCAGTACTATCCGTCGGCGTCTGACTGAAAAGGGACTGTATGGTAGGAGACCCAGGAAGACCCCACTTTTTACCCCGAGACATAAAAAAGCCAGGCTGGAGTTTGCCAAAACTTACCTGAGAAAGCCTACAACGTTTTGGAAGAATGTTCCCTGGTCAGATGAGACAAAAGTAGAGCTTTTTGGGCAAAGGCATCAACATAGAGTTTACAGGAGAAAAAAAGAGGCATTCAAAGAAAAGAACACGGTCCCTACAGTCAAACATGGCGGAGATTCCCTGATGTTTTGGGGTTGCTTTGCTGCCTCTGGCACTGGACTGCTTGACATTATGAAGTCTGAAGACTAACAACAAATTTTGCAGCATAATGTAGGGCCCAGTGTGAGAAAGCTGGGTCTCCCTCAGAGGTCATGGGTCTTCCAGCAGGACAATGACCCAAAACACACTTCAAAAAGCACTAGAAAATGGTTTGAGAGAAAGCACTGGAGACTTCTAAGGTGGCCAGCAATGAGTCCAGACCTGAATCCCATAGAACACCAGTGGAGAGATCTACAAATGGCAGTTTAGAGAAGGCACCCTTCAAATATCAGGGACCTGGAGCAGTTTGCCAAAGAAGAATGGTCTAAAATTCCAGCAGAGCATTGTAAGAAACTCATTGATGGTTACCGGAAGCGGTTGATTGCAGTTATTTTGGCTAAAGGTTATGCAACCGAGCATTAGGCTTAATCTTACTTTTTTTTTTTTTATTGTTTTTTTGCAACAGCTATTTCAGTGTGATACTTGTATGTAATAACTGATGAACACAGTAATATTTCAGGATTGAAATGAGGTTTATTGTGCTAACCGAAAATGTGAAAAATGCATTATTTCAAAAATTGACTGGTGCAAAAGTATGGGCACCTCAACAGAAAAGTGACATTAATATTTAGTAGATCCGCCTTTTGCAAAAATAACAGCCTCCAGTCGCTTCCTGTAGCTGTTAATGAGTTCCTGGATCCTGGATGAAGGTATTTTTGACCATCCCTCTTTACAAAACAATTCCAGTTCAGTTAAGTTTGATGGTCGCATGGACAGCCCGCTTCAAAACATCCCACAGATGTTCAATGATATTCAGGTCTGGGGACTGGGATGGCCATTCCAGAACATTGTAATTGTTCCTCTGCATGAATGCCTGAGTAGATTTGGAGCGGTGTTTTGGATCATTGTCTTGCTGAAACATCCATCCCCGACGTAACTTCAACTTTGACACTGATTCTTGAACATTATTCTCAAGAATCTGCTGATACTGAGTGGAATCCATGCGACCATCAACTTTAACAAGATTCCCGGTGCCGTCATTGGCCACACAGCCCCAAAGCATGATGGACCCTCCCCCAAATTTGACAGTGGGTAGCAAGTGTTTTTCTTGGAATGCTGTGTTTTTGTGGCGCCATGCATAACGCCTTGTTGTATGACCAAACAACTCAATCTTTCTTTCATCAGTCCACAGGACCTTCTTCCAAAATGAAACTGGCTTGTCGAAATGTGCTTTTGCATCCCTCAGGCGACTCTGTTTGTGGCGTGCATTCAGAAACAGCTTCTTTCGCATCACTCTCCCATACAGCTTCTCCTTGTGCAGTGTGGGCTGTATTGTTGACCAATGCACAGTGACACCATCTGCAGCCAGATGATGCTGCATGTCTTTGGAGGTGGTCTGTGGATTGTTCTTGACTGTTCTCATCATTGTTCTTCTCTGCCTTTCTGATATATTTGTTGGCCTGCCACTTCTGGCCTTTACAAGAACTGTCCCTGTGGTCTTCCATTTCCATTTTTTTTTTTTATCTGCAGTTTGTAGCTGGGCCCTCTGGGGGGCGCCTGTCATTGTGTGAGGCATGTAATCAGTGCGGAGCAGCCCGTCTGATCTAATAGAAGGGCGTGACCAATAGGCTGTTCTGACACTATGCCTTGCATGCATCATGAGTGGCAGAGCCCTTGTGTCTTTAAATGCCACCAGTCATCTCCCTGACAGCATGGCCGGACGCTGGTGCCATAACCGCCCCCACTGTGGGTTGCAGGTGACTGAGTACCGGTATACAGACACCTGTGTTGCCTCTCAGAGGAGCTGGCAGCTGCTGCTAGGTGCAATGGATATTTACCTGGCAATTTTTTGGTGATTTTTTTTCTCTGTTTTTATGTCCTATTTCGGTGAACCACACGAATATTAGATATACATATGGCGACAAGCATATGGTTAGGACTTGTAAGCGTGGGGGCCCTTGACGGTGGGTTACAAGCTTACATATTTTGGCCAAAATATCCACAAACACCCCACATTTTCATCTTTAGTGTTTTATTGCACTTTTTGTATCTGCAGTTTGTAGCTGGGCCCTCTGGGGGGCGCCTGTCATTGTGTGAGGCATGTAATCAGTGCTGAGCAGCCCGCCTGATCTAATAGATCACCAGTCATCTCCATGACAGCATGGCCGGACACTGGTGCCACAACCGCCCCCACTGTGGGTTGCAGGTGACTGAGTACCGGTATACAGACACCTGTGTTGTCTCTCAGAGGATCTGGCAGCTGCTGCTAGGTGCAATGGGTATTTACCTGGCAATTTTTTGGTGATTTTTTTTGGCCTGCCACTTCTGGCCTTTACAAGAACTGTCCCAGTGGTCTTCCATTTCCTTACTATGTTCCTCACAGTGGAAACTGACAGGTCTCTGAGACAACTTTTTGTATCCTTCCCCCTGAACAACTATGTTGAACAATCTTTTTTTTCAGATCATTTGAGAGCTGTATTGAGGAGCCCATGATGCCACTCCTCAGAGAAGATGCAACTAGGAGAACAACTTGCAAGTGGACACCTGAAATAGCTTTTCTCATTATTGGATACACTGGGCTATGAAGTACAAAGCTCAATGAGGTTACCAAACCAATTTAGTGCTTCAGTAAGTCAGTAAAAATTAGTTAGGAGTATTCAAATCATGAAAATCAGAAGGGTACCCATACTTTGGCACCTGTCAAATTTAGAAATAATGCATATTTCACATTTTTGTTAGATAATAAACCTCATTTCAAACCTGAAATGTTACTGTGTCCATCAGTTATTACATATATCACACTGAAATAGCTGTTGCAAAAAAACAATTTTAAACAAAAAAAAAATGAGTAAGATTAAGAGGGGTGCCCAAACTTTTACATATGACTGTACTTTTGTCTGGCCCATTTTTGGAGTTTTGTGTGAAATGATCAATGTTTAGCTTTTTGCTTCATTCTCTTTTGTGTTTTTTCATTGAAGACAAATTAAATGAAGATAATAATACCAAAAAATTTGTGATTGCAATCATTTTCAGGAAGACACTGACTATTATCTGACAGAATTGCAGGGGTGTCAATACTTTTGGCTACAACTGTACAAGTACACATCATTACTACTATGCAGACAAATATACATCATCACACACACAACAAATAACAATATCTTTTGGGAGTACATATCAAGCCACTCATTTTTAAAACCACATGACCATAACTCTGGGCATAGCAGGGAAGAGAGGAGAAATGTTTTCTGTATGTGAGCCGACAGAATTGCAGGGGTGTCAAACTTTTGGCCACAACTGTATATATGGGTTAAGCGCGCAATCTGGCTAGTCCCTGGAACCTTTCTCTTTTAGTCTATAGATTGTTCTTGGTCTCGGTGTCTATTAATAACACAATATATTGATATAACCCTTTCTTGGGAATTTTATTGAACTTCTTTAAAACAATTTTAAAATTTTAAAGGGATCCTGTCACTTCCAAAAAGCCTCCTAAGCTAGCAAAACATGTCCCTATAGTATCCTATCACTAATCTCACACTTCTTTTGTCTCCTAAAAGCATCCTGTGAAAGTGCATAAAAACATTATAATACTTACTCATTAGTGATTATAATTAGCAGGGGCTAAATTCTTTAGTCACCAGGGGGTGTTGTTTTGCAGGCTCCAGTATCCACCCTCTCTCTGTCTGTGCTGCTGTGATGTGCAGCTGAAGGCAGGACTAATGATTAGCATTCTGTGAGTGATAGAGAAGGGGGGAGGGTAAAGCCTGCACAAGCAAAGCACAAGCAGAGCAAACAGACAGAGAGAGGGAGGATCCTGGAGCCTGCAAAACAGCCCGCCCTTGTGACTAAAGAATATAGCCCCTGCTAATTATAATCACGAATGAGTAAGTATTAAAACTTTTTATGCACTTTCACAGGATGATTTTAGGAGACAAAAGAAGTGTTAGATTAGTGATAGGATGGTGCAGGGACATGTTTTGCTAGCTTAGGAGGCGTTCTGGAGGTGACAGGATCCCTTTAAACAATCAATCACATCTAAAATCATAGCATGCAAAAACAATTTTCATAAAGGTTCTTTAAAAACTAGATTATTTGGGTTATGAGGGATCTTGATACAGTAGTATGAGTCCCTCCTTCTGGTGCTTCCTCCTGTTGTCCCTCTCTGTATGCCTGTCAGGGCCGGCGTTGGGGGGGGCAGACTGGGCAGTTGCCTAGGGCCCCCACTCTCTTAGGGGCCCCCAAAGGAGCTGAACTGAAAATAGCAATAAAACAGTGAAAAAAATGTAAAAATACATATATTTGGTATCGCTGCGTTCGTAAGAATCTAAGCTATCAATATATGAAGTAAATTAATCCAATTGGTAAATGGCGTAATGGGAAAAAAATTTAAAACGCCAGAATTATGTTTTTTAGGCCACCACGTTGTTACAATAAAATGCAATAAAAGGCGATCAAAATGTTGTATCTGACTCAAAATGGTATCAGTAAAAATGTCAGCTCAGGCACATAAAGTAAGCCCCCACATATCTATGTATCTTCAAAAATTAAAACATCATGGGTCTCGGAAAATATAAAAAAAATATATATTTTTTTTTTACAAATTTCTGTTTTTTTTTTTTATGATTGAAATAAAAATTATGTTCAGTATGTTCTTATTCTGACCTAGATAATCAACTTATGAAGTCACTCTTACCATATAACTACGGCCTGTTCCACATCTAAGGTTGGTGTGCGTTTTGGTAAATTTGCCTTTCTAGCCGTTTTTTACCGCTAAAAACGCATTAAAAACGCTAGCGTTTTTTCCCCCATTGATTTCAATGGGAACGCATGTAAAAACGCATGCAAAACGCATGTGCGTTTTCAAAAACGCAAAACGCATGCATTTTTGCGAACGCAGCACAAAACGTCTTCCCCGATGTTTTGGGCAGCGTTGGTAAAAACGCATGCGTTTTCTGTTTTTGAAAACGCACATGCGTTTTTACATGCGTTTTTGCATGTGTTTCCATTAAAATCAATGGGAACAAAAACGCATGCGTTTTGATGCGTTTTTGCGGTAAAAATGCATGGAAATGCAAATTGAGCAAAGCGTTAGATGTGAAAGTGGCCTGAGCATTTAGGGCCCACTTTAACCTTTTGCCTAGGGCCCCACTTTGCCTAAAACCGTCCCTGATGCCTGTAATATAAATATCTGTGTATTACTGTTGTACCCCTTGATTTTTTTGGCTTCCAGTATATGTTAATTTATTTACCTTTGTTATATTGGAGGGGTTCTTTCCTTTTGTAATGATCGTCTTGCTTTGTTGCTTCAGTGTCAACCTGCAATTATTCAGTTTGTAATTTACCCTACCTTTTACTAGGATTTGGAAGTATTCCTCTATGTTCTCACCTGTATGGTATAACTGTCTTTTTTGCCTTGGTGCGGTCAGTGTTGTCCTTATTTCTTTCTGAGTTCACAATATAGCCTTATCAATCACGTTATTTCTCTACTGCAGTGGTCATAGTTTGACTTTTCTATAACTTTGTGTTGGATTACATTCAATGTGGTCTCTCCTCCTCTCCTCCTTATAGTTTCTATCTCTCCTCTCTGAAATGTACAATATATTTTTTAGTCACTGCTGCTATTAACAGCTTAATTCTCCCCCTGTTTAGGCACTTACTTGTTGCCTTCTAGTTGGATTCTCCTCTATTTGGCGCTCCTTTCTCAAAGTTGTAGACTGCTACTAGAGGATTCCTTCTTATGGGGTGCCGTCTCTTCCTATTGGCTATTCAACTAAGGATTGACCTCCCTTTTCTTTACATTTTACAAAAAAAAAAACTTTCAATCTGTGCTTTTCTCTATAGCTTGTATAAAGAATTTTTTTGAAGTTTTAATTCCCTAAATTACTGTTATTCTATATATTTGGGAGGTAAAAGGTATGATCTGTTTTGTGATGGGTTCTATTATTTTCTCATACATTTGCCTTTTATTAATGTATATGGTGTCTCATACAATGCGGTTATGATTTATTATTCTTCCATGTTTGGATTTCTGTTATACCATGAAATTAAAATTATAGTATACAGGTGAAAACAAAGAGGAATACTTCCAAATCCTGGTAAAAATCAGGGTAAATTACAAACTGAATAATTGCAGGTTGACACTTAAGCAACAAAGCAAGACGATCATTATAAAAGGAAAGAACCCCAGCAATTAACAAAGGTAAATTAATTAACATATACAGGAAGCCAAAAAAATCAAGGGGTGCAACAGTAATACACTTATATTTATATTACAGGCATACAGAGAGGGACAACGGGAGGAAGCACCAGAAGGAGGGACTCATACTACTGTATCAATATTACTGTATCAAGATCCCTCATAACCCAACAAAATCTAGTTTTAAAAAAAACCTTTATAAAATTGTTTTTGCATTCTATGATTTTAGATGTTATTAGTTGATTTAAAATTTTAAAATTGTTTTAAAGAAGTTCAATAAAATTCCCAAGAAATGGTTATATCAACATAATGTGCTATTAATTGACACCGAGACCAAGAACAATCTATAGACTAAAAGAGAAAGGCTCCAGCCACTAGCCAGATTGTGCCCTTAACCCATATATATATGTATACTATATGTGTATAAATTATATAATATATATAAATATACACAGAAGTTGGATATACATGAATACGACTTATGAGGTCACATTTACCCCTGCAGGCCAATTTTTTTGCCGTTGCGTTGCTGTGTTCATGTGGCGCCTCACCAAGCAGGCGTCACAGAGGGGTATTGCACCTGTAAAAGAGGTGCAGATGCTCCAGCTGCAAGTGGACCCTAGGATGGTGGGTGAGACCCATTCACCAGCACTCCCACACTAGCACAGCGGTGGGAGATTACCCGGGAGGGAATAAAAGCACCTCTAGGGGGAACAAGGAGGTCTTTGCCTCTAGGTGGTCCTTTGCAGGAGAGATGGAGGAAGAAGAGAGGGTCTAAGGAGAAAGAAGCTTTGCAGGAGAGCAGCCAGTTTGGGAAGAGGGGCCATCGTTAGGTTCTGCCAGACAGCTTACCGGACACCGGAGCCCTTACCTGTGGGATACTTTAGGACCACAGAGAATCCGGATTCCTGTGGAGTCTTCAATTCTCCCGGGCACCTGAGCAGACCAAAAGAGGGTACCAGGCACTGCCAAAGGAACAAACGGCTAGCCAGTAGAGGGTCACCCGACGGCAGCAAAGGTGAGAGAAGAAAGGAGGATCAGGCTTTATACCAAAAACTGGAAAGCAGGAAGGAACAAACGGGGTTAGCAAAGGAAGGAACACCATGAGTCTCACCATACTACCTTGGATCCACCTGCAGTCACCCATTCGCTACCTGTTCTCATAACATCAGAAGTGCTGAACTGCAACTTTGTATGTTGTCAATGCAAGTGAACAATAAAGTACCCGGAGAAAAGTGATCTTGCCTCTGCCTAAATTTCTTGTGAATGAACTTGTTCCCCATACAGGAACTCTGCCCCGGAGGTTCAGCCCTACCTGTAGAGGACTTTGCCAACTTGCCGCATTACCATCTACCTCCGACGGACTGTGGCGGCGCTGGTGCCACATCATCAGAAACTACAGGTGGTGTCACGACAAACTGTACATAATCCCCTGTAAATACCCCCCTTTTTCAAATATAGGCCCAGGACACGGGATCAGGAGCGGCCGCCATTCCCCGTGACACAGCAGACGCTACCCCTGAAGCCTGATACCGAGTACCCCAAAGCCTGGGCTCGACATTCACACCGAATAGCATGCATGATACTGCCCAACTGTCTCGCGCGTAATAATATCGCCTTAAAGCTCAGGGCAATTAATTTGTGCCGTTGCGGTGGTGTGTTCAAACCAAATAGCACACACGGTACGGCACAACTAAAATTCAGCCAGCACCGCTGTCTTGTGTGATGACTGGCGCACGTAATATATCACCTTAAACCTCAGGGCAAATTTTTTGTGCTGTTGCGGTGCTGTGTTTAAACCGGATAGCATGCACGGTACTGCACAACTGACACACAGCCAGCACCGCTGTCTTGTGTGGTGACTGGCACGCGTAATATTTCGCCTTAGACCTCAGGGCAATTTTTTTGAGCTGCTGCAGTGCTGTGTTCAAAATGAATAGCACGCACTGTACTGCACAACTGACACGCAGCCAGCACCGCTGTCTTGTCTGGTGACTGGCGCACATACTGTAATATATCGCCTTAAACATCAGGGCAATTTTTTGGTGCCATTGCGGTGTTGTGTTTACACTGAATAGCATGCACAGTACTGCAAAACTAACATGCAGCAAGCACCGCTGTCTTGTGTGGTGACTGGCGTGCGTAATATATCGACTTTAACATCAGGGCAATTTTTTGTGCCTTTGCGGTGCTGTGTTCAAAACTAACAGTATGCATGGTACTGCACAACTGACACGGAGCCAGCAACCACTGTCTTGTGTGATGACTGGCGCACGTAATACAGTGTTGGTCGAAAGTATTGACACCCCTGCAATTCTGTAAGATAATACTCAGTTTCGTCCTGAAAATGATTGCAATCACAAATTCTTTGCTATTATTATCTTCATTTAATTTGTCTTCAGTGAAAAAACACAAAAGAGAATGAAGCAAAAAGTAAAATATTGATCATTTCACACAAAACTCCAAAAATGGGCCGGACAAAAGTATTGGCACCCTCAGCCTAATACTTGGTTGCACAACCTTTAGCCAAAATAACTGCGATCAACCGCTTCCGGTAACCATTAAAGAGTTTCTTACAATGCTCTGCTGGAATTTTAGACCATTCTTTTTTGGCAAACTGCTCCAGGTCCCTGATATTTGAAGGGTGCCTTCTCCAAACTGCCATTTTTAGATCTCTCCACAGGTGTTCTATGGGATTTAGGTCTGGACTCATTGCTGGCCACCTTAGAAGTCTCCAGTGCTTTCTCTCATACCATTTTCTAGTGCTTTTTGAAGTGTGTTTTGGGTCATTGTCCTACTGGAAGACCCATGACCTCTGAGGGAGACCCAGCTTTCTCACACTGGTCCCCACATTATGCTGCAAAATTTGTTGGTAATCTTCAGACTTCATAATGCCATGCACACGGTCAAGCAGTCCAGTGCCAGAGGCAGCAAAGCAACCCCAAAACATCAGGGAATCTCCGCCATGTTTGACTTTAGGGACAGTGTTCTTTTCTTTGAATGCCTCTTTTTTTCTCCTGTAAACTCTATGCTGATGCCTTTGCCCAAAAAGCTCTACTTTTGTCTCATCCGACCAGAGAACATTCTTCCAAAACGTTTTAGGCTTTCTCAGGTATGTTTTGGCAAACTCCAGCCTGGCTTTTTTATGTTTCGGGGTAAGAAGTGGCGTCTTCCTGGGTATCCTATCATTCAGTCCCTTTTCATACAGACGCTGATGGATAGTACAGGTTGACACAGTTGTACCCTCGGGCTGCAGGGCAGCTTGAACTTGTTTGGATGTTCGTCGAGGTTCTTTATTCACCATCCGCACAATCTTGCGTTGAAATCTCTCATCAATTTTTCTTTTCTGTCCACATCTAGGGAGGTTAGCCACAGTGCCATGGGCTTTAAACTTCTTGATGACACTGCGCACGGTAGACACAGGAACATTCAGGTCTTTGGAGATGGACATTTAGCCTTGAGATTGCTAATGCTTCCTCACAATTAGGTTTCTCAAGTCCTCAGACAGTTCTTTTGTCTTCTTTCTTTTCTCCATGTTCAATGTGGTACACACAAGGACACAGGACAGAGGTTGAGTCAACTTTAATCCATGTCAACTGGCTGCAAGTGTGATTTAGTTATTTCCAACACCTGTTAGGTGCCACAGGTAAGTTACAGGTGCTGTTAATTACACAAATTAGAGAAGCATCACATGATTTTTCTAACAGTGCCAATACATTTGTCCACCCCCTTTTTTATGTTTGGTGTGGAACTATATCCAATTTGGCTTTAGGACAATTCTTTTTGTGTTTTTTTCAATGAAGACAAATTAAATGAAGATAATAATACCAAAGAATTTGTGATTGCAATCATTTTCAGGAAGAAACTGAGTATTATCTGATAGAATTGCAGGGGTGTCAATACTTTTGGCCAACACTGTATATCGCCTTAAATCTCAGGGCAATTTTTTGTGCCGTTGCTGTGCATTGTTCACACTGAATAGCACGCACAGTACTACACAACTGACGTGGAGCCAGCACCGATGTTTCGTGTGGTGACTGGCGCGCGTAATATATCACCGTAAACTCAGGGAAATTTTTTTGTGCCATTGCGATGCTGTGTGTAAAACACAAAAAAGTACTAGGCTGAAGTGCTATTTTCCACAAAGCACTAACTGTTCCTTGTTCCCCAATATCTGCATCTGAACATCGGCAGCTATGTCAGAAAAACCCAAAATTCCTAAAAAGGCTGTTGTGAAGTGACAGGGACACGAACATGGATGTGGGCTTGGGGTTGCCAGTGGTGCCTGACAAGGCACAGAGTCTGGGAGACAGAAGAACATTGATGCATCTATGTTCTTGGTGAAATTTCCCGGTCTGCAAAAATAAACAGGTCTGGATGCCAGAAGAGCAAAAGCAGATCTGTCTTGGATGGCTGATAAGGCCTCCACGAACATTTCTAGCAGCACCCAATCACCCACGACCACACAGTCTCCTAGCATAATTTTTGCAGTGCCCAATGTGCTGGCATTGCCATAGTGTCTCCAAAAAGCAGCCCAAGGGGCTGTACCATGGTTAATAAAGGAAGCAGGCCTCAAGGGCCAAACAATTATGAAGCTAGGACTAATAGCACAGTACTTGCAGTGCCCAATGATCAGGCATAGCCATAGTGTCTCCAAAAATTATCCCAAGGGGCTGTATTATGGTGGATAAAGGAAGGAGGGTCTTATCGCAAGTGCCTCCGATCTGAAATATTAATTAACATAGCATTGTGTTTAGCTTATTGATCATGAGGTACATGTGGCATAAGCAGGAGTTCAAAACATGTGTAAGAAGAAAAGGAATTTGTAAAGGAAGGGATGGATGTGATCTCCAGTTGCCTAAAATAACATTTTGAGTGACTTTAAGTAGAGATGCTGTCATCAGTAGGGCTTAAATACTTTTGTGAAATCCAGTACTTGTTAAATTTTATCAGAGTTAGCCTGTCTGCATTCTCTGTAGTCAGCTGTGTGCGTGTATCTGTAGTGATTGCCCCAGTGGCACTGAATAATCGCTCTGACATCACAGTAACCAGCAGGGCAGGCCAGTGTAGAGGTATCAGGCTCAGAGGGGTTCACGGGGATGTCACGGGTGGCGGTGCCTGAGTCCGTGGCCTGGGTGACACGTCAATGGGGGGGTTATGTACAAGGGATAATAGTTTGTTGTCTCGTGACGCCACCTTTAGTACCTGGTGAGAGATCACCAGTGCTGCCACAGTCCTCCGGAGGGCGATGGTATTGCGGCAAGGATGGCAAAGCTCCCTACAGGTGGAGCTGGTCCTCCAGGGCAGCGTTGCTGTAAGCAAAAAGTTTGAATTTTGGTAGCACAAAGACACGGAGGCAAAGTTACTCTCCCGCATACTTTACTGTAAACTGTCAGCAGCGGTGTACAATGTCCACAGTTCAGCAAGATGTCAATCAAACAGGTAGCCCTACGGGTGGCTGCAAGTGGATGCCAGGTGATATGGAGGTACCCGTAGTATGCCTTAGTTGATGAACCCGTGTCCTTTTTCCCCACCTAGGATTAGTCCAGACCAATTTAGTCCTTGAAGGTACTTTAGGGGCTCCCTCCCTCGTAGTGAAGAAGCAGGTCGACCGCTCCGTGTGGCAGGGTGATGCAGCCGGAGAACAGACTGCAGCAGCCGGTTGATAACCTTAGAGCTGGACTATGGCCATGTCCTCGGTTCCGGCGTTCCTGTGGTTGACTGGGGAAGCTCCCTGGAGTATGCTTGCTCCACGCTGGGGTTCCAACTTTCTCTCTCGGGCCCAGACTCACGTGTCTGGCACCCTCTCTCAGGATCCTCTCAGGATCCCCTTTCATCTTTCCTCAGGATCAGCCTGGAGCTGTCCTGTTAGACCTCTCGACTCGCTCTACACTCCTCCTTGACTCCAACTCTGACTCTCTTTACTACTCCCCCTAGAGGTGACTATATCCCTCCCAGGAGTAACCTCCCACCTCTACTCTAGTGTGGGAGTGCAGGAATGGGTCCCACCCACTAGCCCAGTATCCACTTGCAGTTGGGGAAAATTACACTGCTTTTATGAGTGTAATACCTCGGTGTGACACCTGACCATTGGGGGCGCCACACGAGCAGATCCAAGGCATATAAAGAGAGGTCTGGCCAACTATGCAGTTTGGATACCCAGTAATTAAATGGAACAGAAGTGTCAGGAAGGATACAGGTATGGTCACTTAGATATTTGTTGACCATCTTGTGCAACTTCTCCCTCCTTTACATTGTTACCGGTCCAGCTAGCCCATGCTCATGAGCCGGTTTATTGAAGATGGCTCAGTCTGTGGACATTTTACCACCACCTCTTTTGGACCTGCTGGGTATGTCTCTCCACATTAATGCATGCACAGAGCTGGTACCTCTGCTAGCAGCGGTGTCTGAGGGTGAAATTGCCATCTTGAAAGATTCAATTGTGAAACCCTTTGGTGACTGCAACAGTAGGGAAGGAAATTTATCCTTGTACTATGGGTCTAGAATGGTGGGCAACCAGTATAGTTTGCTGTTGAAAATATGGATCACGTGAGGGTCTTGGCACTGACAGTTAGATATGAAGTGTGCCATGTGTGCCAAGCTGCAAAGAGGCAAATGTTCTGTGACCCCAGAAGGAGGAAAAATACCTATGCTCTCCTCACACTGATTCTCCTCCTCTACCTCCTCCTCTCCAGCCCACCCATTCTGGACAGACATGAAGCTGGGGTTGGGAGTCCCCTCTGTAGCTTTGTGAAATCTTGCTCCTGATCTAACAGCATGGGTGTGAACAATAGTCTGCAGACTAACACTATGCATCACATGTACCAGTGTGACTGACACCCTATGGTAACCTTGTGTCTATAAATACCACCAGTCAACTCCCTGAAGCATTGAGCACTGGTATTCAGACACCTGTGTTGCCTCTCAGTAGAGCTAGCATCCTCCTGCTAGGTGCAATGGATGTTTGATATGGCTCCTTTTTGGTGAGTTTAATCTTGCTCCATACCCAGCTGCTGGGCACTCAAAGATTCCATTTTTAGGTTATGCAGCAATTCTTTCAGCAGACAGATCATAGGGATGGTTACGCTAATAATAGCCTGATCACTGCACAAAAGCTTGGGGCAGTTCTCAAAGTTATCAAGCACCTCACAAATGCCAGCGATCCACACCCACTCGACAGTTGTCATGTGTCTTGGCTGAGTCTCAGTCTGATGGATATGTTTAAGCTGGTATTCAGCAAGTGCCCTTTACTCAGGGGCGTAACTACCGGCATAGCAGACGTAGCAGTCGCTTTGGGGCCCGGCCCTTGTGGGGGGCCCGGACCCAGCGCCGCTACGCTGCTATCCGGTCAGCTACAGGCCCCCAGTGTGTATATACAGGTCCCCCACTCCTCCTCTGCTGCACACGTCACCTGTAAAGGAATACATCACACTTACCTATCTCTGCCGGCTGCCGCCGCTCTGCACCGCGCTCCGTCTTCATCCAGCTTCTTCCTGGTTGTGACGTCATTTCCTGCGCCCGGCGGTCACAACCAGGAAGAAGCTGGATGAAGACGGAGCGCGGTGCAGAGCGGCGGCAGCCGGCAGAGATAAGTAAGTATGATGTATTCCTTTACAGGTGACGTGTGCAGCAGAGGAGGAGTGGGGGGCCTGTATATACCCACCAGGGGCCTGTATACTACCACCAGGGGCTCTGTATACTACCACCACCAGGGGCCTGTATACTACCACCAGGGGCTCTGTATATACCACCAGGGGCTCTGTATACTACCACCACCAGGGGCTCTGTATACTACCACCACCAGGGGCTCTGTATACTACCACCACCAGGGGCCTGTATACTACCACCAGGGGCCTGTATACTACCACCACCAGGGGCTCTGTATACTACCACCACCAGGGGCTCTGTATACTACCACCACCAGGGGCTCTGTATACTACCACCACCAGGGGCCTGTATACTACCACCAGGGGCCTGTATACTACCACCACCAGGGGCTCTGTATACTACCACCACCAGGGGCTCTGTATACTACCACCACCAGGGGCTCTGTATACTACCACCACCAGGGGCCTGTATACTACCACCAGGGGCTCTGTATACTACCGCCAGGGGCTTTGTATATACCACCACCAGGGGCCTGTATACTACCACCAGGGGCCTGTATATACCACCACCAGGGGCTCTGTATACTACCACCAGGGGCCTGTATATACCACCACCAGGGGCTCTGTATACTACCACCAGGGGCTCTGTATATACCACCACCAGGAGCCCTGTATACTACCACCAGGGGCCTGTATAAACCACCACCAGGGGCTCTGTATACTACCACCAGGGGCCTGTATATACCACCACCAGGGGCTCTGTATAATACCACCAGGGGCCTGTATATACCACCACCAGGGGCTCTGTATACTACCACCAGGGGCTCTGTATATACCACCACCAGGGGCCTGTATATACCACCACCAGGGGCCTGTATATACCACCACCAGGGGCCTGTATATACCACCACCAGGGGCCCTGTATACCACCACTGGGGCCTGTATATACCACCACTGCGGAGGCTGCTGTAATACTGCTGGGGCCTGTATATACCACTGGAGAGGCTGCGGTATACCACTGGGGCTGCTGTATATACTGCTGGGGCCTGTAAGGGGGTGTGTCTTGAAGGGGCGTGTCATTTGGGGGGGCGTGTCTTGGAGGGGCGTGTCATTGGGGGCGTGTCTTGGAGGGGGCCCCGTTCAAAAGTTTGCTATGGGGCCCTGCCAGTTCTAGTTACGCCCCTGCCTTTACTGCTCACTTATCCTTGCCAACATATGATGTGTTGAGTTCAACCGTGTTGGCAGGTCACAAATGTGTCGGTGGCTTGGCAAATTAAATTGCTTTTGAAGCGCTGCAAGACCGGCAACAGCGGTTGAGGAATGGCTGAAATGAGCACAAATACGGTGCACCTGCTCAAGTAGGTACAGTAAGTCAGGGTATGTTTTTATAAATTTCTGCATCACTAGGTTCAGCATGTGAGCAATGCATGGCACGTGTATCAGCTACCCGAGCTATAAAGTCGCCACAAGGTTACGTCCATTATTGCAGACAATCAGCCTGGGTTGGAGTTGCAGCAGGGAGAGCCACTGATTGGTCTGTTTTATTCCTTGTCACAGCTCTGCTGCAGTGTGTAGTGTTTCACCTAAGCAGATGAGCTTCAGCAGAGAGTGTTACCACTTTGCCAATGCGCTACTGCACAGATCTCAACGTGGGGGTGATGTGGAGGGTAATTTAGCATAGGATGATGAGGCAGAGGAGGAGGAGGAAGAGTGGAGCCACGAGGTATATGATGATGTGGAAACCCTGATTGATGTTGGGTCCGCTATTCGTGGCAAGGGTAGGATATGTGATGGTCCAGTTTGAGACTTTGTCCCACCCTCCACCAGTTGAGCCAGTGTGCCGTGACAGAGATGTATCGTCCCTGTCCACAACTACTTGTCCACGTGTCTGTTGTAAGGTGGACCTTTCCGGTTACAGCGTTGGTGAGAGCACTCTTTAGATTATATAAGACATGCTGGTGTAACGTGAGGATGGCACTCTGGGAAAAATAGTGCCGACTGGGAACCGAGTATCGTGTGACAGCCACAGCCAACAGATCATGGAAAGACTGTTTCCCCACAAGCCTAAACGACAAAATCTCCACTGTTAGTAACTTGGCAATATGCGCGTTCAGTATTTGTGCTTGTGGGTGCATGGCTTGGTTTTTACGCCTCCTTTCATAGATCTGGGGCACGGATAACTGGATGCTTGGCTGGGACAAACAAGTGGATGAGCTTGTTGTGTCCTGTGTCTGTGCACCCGCAGCTTGTGAGCAAGAGGTATGATTACCTGCTTCCTGCCCAGCAGATTGGGAGGATCTGATAACAGGCGACATGGCAGTGGTTTTTACCCGCAGACAGCAATTTGATATCCTGTTGTTCCCCCACTGACTTGGGTGCTTGGCTGCCATGTGTTTCCGCAAACTGGTGGTGCTTGATTGCTTTTGCCCTTGCCTCTGCTCAGCTTCATATGGCAGATGCTACAGGTGACAACATTTGGTTCAGAAGGACTATCTGAAAAAAAGTTCCAGACAGTGCACTGTTGTCTAGACTTCGGGCACAGAGGGATTGCTCTTGGCAACAGTTGACACACTTTGCAATCTGCTCAAACCAGTAGCCCTTGGTGCCTTTGTTGGTGCTACGTATCCACCTTCTTCCTCTGTGCTGCTGTGCTGGCTATGCATGCCAGTGGTCCAGGTTGGTTCGGGTGGTCTCATCATCGACCACCTCATTGTCCATATCATCCACCTTCTGTATTGATATTGTTGGCTGCCCAGATGGAAACTGTGCGTCATCACTATCAGCCTCCACCTCCTCACTCGGTATATCAAGTGGATAAAAGTGGCTTTCTTCTGGCCGTGGGTTTTCATATATTTGGCCATGAACAGATGATACCTCCTCACGTTCCTCTTCAATGTTACACGGTGAGAGGCCAGAGGCAACAAAAGGATACGGACCACACAGATCCTCGATGTGGCCAAGGTTGGGATCAAATATTTCCTGTGACTTCTGACGGGGTGATGAACAAGAAACAGGTTGAGAATAGGATGACCCAGCATTCTCTGTCCATACATGGGCTACTTTTTGGAGACACTATGGCTATGCCTGTACATTGGGCACTGCAAAAACTATGCTAGTAGTCCTATTAGTTCTAGCTTCATAATTGTTTGGCCCTTGAGGCCTGCTTCCTTCATCAACCATAATACAGCCCCTTGGGCTACTTTTTGGAGACACTATGGCTATGCCTGGATATTGGGCACTGCAACTACTGTGCTAGTAGTCCTAGCTTCATAATTGTTTGGCCCTTGATGCCTGCTTCCTTCATCAACCAAGATACAGCCTATTGGACTACTTTTTGGAGACTCTATGGCTATGCCTGCACATTGGGCACTGCAAAAACTATGCTAGTAGTCCTATTAGTCCTAGCTTCAAAACTCTTTGGCCCTTGAGGCCTGCTTCCTTCATCAACCATAATACAGCCCCTTGGGGTCCTTTTTGGAGACACTATGGCTATGCCTGGACATTGCAACTACTGTGCTAGTAGTCCTAGCTTCATAATTGTTTGGCCCTTGAAGCCTGCTTACTTAATCAACCATGATACAGCAGCTTGGGCTGATTTTTGGAGACACTATGCCTGCACATTGTGTAGTCACAGTAAAACAACAATACCAGTGGTTCAAGCTTTATAATTGTGAAGTCCTTGTGATGATGATGATGGGTGGCTTCTTCCTGCGATAACGATCACACAGCCCCTAAGGCAGATCGCTCTCTTTATACCACTTACACACTGTCAGAAGACCGCCTCCATCATAACTCACTCTTACGGCAATCATGCGCCTATTTCAGGCTTTTCCTCAGCCCCAGACCGCTTTTTTGGGTCCAGCAGACAATTACTCGCATTTCCCATTGACTAACATTGGACTCGCTACTCGTACCGAATACCCGAGTATTACGATCTACTCGGCACGAGTATAGCAATTAGAATTATTTGACTACTCGCTCATCCCTAGCGAGGACATCAATCATTAACATCACCATCCCGCTTCTCTGTCTTCTGAAACGCTCTCTGCTCAAAATGAAAGAGGATGCATTGCAGGCGGAGTACGATGAGATGGAGCAAGGAGCCATACAGGGTGATTACACACAGTCTAGCCTCATCTCATCCCAATGTGGATTGGGGGACAATGAGGAGGAGAAGGAGGAAAAGGAGGACGAATAGGAGCTAGTTTCATGCGTTATAGACGGTACTACCTGCACAACTATCATACCATCTGTTCAGCGTGGATGGCCAGAGGACAGGGGGGAGGAGGAGAAGGAAGAAAGACAGTCATCCTCTTAGTGAGGACAAGAAGCCTTGCCTGTTACCAGTCTAGTGCACATGGCTGACTTTATGTTACGCTACTTGTCCCGTGACCCTTGCGTTATCAAAATTTTGGGTGACACATATTACTGGTTGGTGACCCTTTTAGACCCAAGCTATAAGGATAACTTTATATCTCTTATTCCCGAGGTGGAGAGGTCTAGAAAAATGGGGCAGTACCAGAAGGCCCTTGTTGCGGAAATATTAAACAATTTCCCATCTGAAAACGCTGGCGGCAGAGGTCACAGTTTAGTGGACAACCAAGGAGTACAGAGGCACAGAGAGGCACAACTTCAATCCAGCGGAGGCAGGGGACACTGTCAAAGTTCTGGTAGAGTTTTTTCAGCCCCTCCCATGGCACAGGCCCTGAGGCTCGGGGTACTCTCACAAGGAGTGCAAAGTTTGGGAAGATACTGAAGGAGTACCTGGCCCATCATACCAATGTCCTCCATGATTCCTCTGTGCCTTATATTTATTGGGTATCCAAGCTGAACACATCACATGAACTGGTTCTCTACACCTTGGAAATCCAGGCCTGCCCTGCTGCTAGTGTCTTGTCAGAACGTGATTTTAGTGCCGCAGGGGGAATTATTGCTGATCAATTAACCCGCTGACAGGCACACACTCTTCCCCCATGTGGTCAAACTGCTTACCTCCCCCTACCCTTCTAAGGGGGCCTCACTCCTTATTGAAGGTCCCTGTATGCAGGGGTCCCTTTTATGTGACTTTACAGCCACTGTGCTGAGGTGCCTTTACTACCTGAAGGGCATATAAGGGTGTTGATTATTGTTATACAGAAAGGCCTCTATGCAGTATGATCACTATTCTGCTAACTGCCATGTCAATTCATTGATTGTGGGACCGTGTCATTGTCTTTGGGTGACGCCCAATGGGGTGCAGATACAATGGGCCAATACTGCTTTTCTTCTGGTGGACAACTGTCGAGCCCACTGGGACGGGGTACTCGGTACCGGGCCAGGTTTGCTGCTGGGATGTCACGGAGGGCCTGGTCCGGACCGTGTCCCGGGCCCTGGCAAGTAAAAGGGTGATATTTACAGGTGATAATAGTTTGTCGTGACGCCACCCACGGTGTGTGGTCAGTAAGGGGACTACCGCTGCTGCAGAACCTCTGGGGATGGTGTTAGGCAGCTTGGATGGTACTGCTCTCCGTAGGTAGAGTGCGAGGTCCCCTGGGCAGTGGTTGTTATAGTCTATAGTGGATGTGATAGTAATGGTACCTTTACACGCCGCCACAACAGGATGGATACCAACGGCAACTTCACGTGCACGAGCACAGCCGAACGGTTACCAACGGGAACCGACCCTCTTTACACGCCGCCACAAGGTGCGCTACGCCACGCTACATCTACAGCTAGCTACATCGCCGGGTGTCGCAAGTAGCCATCTGTAGCTCAATTACACACCGCTATAACCAGCTACTATGGGCGGACCTGGTGCAGCAGGGACAGCACATAGGCGTGCCACAATTGAGAGTACGAGCCGTCCGTACGCTGATAGGACAAAGCAATAACATCCTGATTGGCCAGGCATCGCAGGAGGCTGAGTAATACAGCACGCTCGAGCGATTGTGTAGTGTGACTCGTCAGCTCCTTAAATATGCCTCCCTAGGCAGCGACTACCAATCGTCATGCAGCAGCTTCCACCAATGATCGCACATGGGGCGTGGTAACACGGAGCCAGGGTCACGCCTTAGCTACATTGCAGGCTGTCCCGAGTTCCCTTCCGTAACGTCTTTACACGCCGATACAGCTCGCTACAATCGGCGATGTAGCCATATGTTTATGGGCAGTGCACGGATACAGAGGTATCTGTAGCCGGCTGTGTCGTCCCGTCTTCAGACGCCGCTACTACGGGCGATATTGGCGCGACAAGCCACATTTGTAGCCTGTAGCGGGTTGTATGCATCCTGTTGTAGCGGCGTGTAAAGGTACCATAAGGGATGGATAGTGGAGACGGGTTGAAGGAACACACACTCACGTTTCTGTAGTTTCCAAAGCTTTACTGCAGATGTTGTAGCAGATTGTCCACGGAGTCTGTACTGGGGCCGGGTTGCTCCCACCCTGTCCGGGTCCTCAGCATCCTCGTGCTGCGCTGTGTGTGTGTGGCCCTGCGGCTGCTTCTAGCTGAGCTGCTGGCACTGTCTCACTCTCTCTCTCTCTTCTGGTACCCCTTGGCTAGGCAACTTGAGTCTTCTGTGTACCGCTGACCCCGCCGTGTTGCTTTGCTCTGGTACTGTGGTGGTCTAGAAACTCCACCATTCCTGGATTTACTGTGCTGTGTGTGTCAGTCACAGTGTCGGATCCGGTGTCCGTTCTGTGCGCTCCTCTGAGGCGAGTGGTGATGGCACTCAAGCTCCCAGATGTGGTTCTCTGTCTGTAATTCTCCTCTCCTCAGACCCTGGCTAGGCCTGGAAATGATGAGCAGATTGTGGAGAAGCCTGGCACAGCTCCTTTACACCACAATCTCCCTCAGTTCTCCCAGGAACTGAAACTAAACTCTACTCTTCACAGTACTGCCTCATACTGAACTAACTACTTCCTCTTGAGCTGGAGTATATAAGGGAGCTGGTTTAGCTCCCCCTCCTGGCCCAGAGGTGCTAGTGTAGGTCAGTGTGTTGTGGGGAGGGAACCCGTGTGATGTTACTGTGGCACTTTAACCCCTGGGGTGCCACACAACACTATGATAAAATTAGAGCTGTAGCTTAATACCTCTTGATTATCTACAACTCTGTGATGATCTGTGATTAATTTATTTGATTTTGGCACCTAATCTCGTATATATGGTCGCTTATGTGATGTCATATTTTTGTGTATATTCTATACTAAACTAATGGTGCATAATATTATGTATGTTTCCGGACAAACATCCATATAGCTAGATCTATTGTAATTGCCAAAGTCACCAATGTATACTCTAAATAGAGGTTTATTGTGCTATGGGTAATAGCTCTTAATCCTAATGTACCTCCACCTTGAATATCCACCCGGGCTCTGGGTAAATTGTTTGATATTTTGTGTGGCAGAGGGAAATTGGTTTTAATTGTTTTTAACACGCATTAAGGTTTTTTCTGTCTTGCACTAAATAAATATTTTGTTTTTTCTCCTGCATATTGGCTGTGCACACTTCATATAGAAGCTCCTTCTTAACCTAATGATCAGCGAACCCGCCTATCAAATAAAAATGCTGAGTGGCTGAGTCTTGGGGTACCGTTACACGACGCAATATTGCATGCAATTTCACTGGCAATTTGCTGGTTGCAGTGAAATCATGGACACATTGTTCCATTTGTACAAGGCAATAAAATAGAACAATGTGTCCATGATTTCATTGCAACCAGCAAATTGCCAGTGAAATTGCATGCAATATTGCATCGTGTAACGGTACCCTTATAAAAATGAACAAGGGGTGGATTGAGACAGACTTTTCAATACCACCAAATGATAGCAGCGTAATATAAACTCAAAGCCAGTGTTTTTTTTGGGGAGGTACAGTATATTCCCATGCTCCTCTTCACCCCACACACATGGGTATATGCTTCCTGATTTTGGCTATTTGCTCTAGTCCTCCTCCTTCTCCTAATCCTCCATCACCATATCACCAGGGTGACCGTGGTCCATGATGCAACACCTACATAATTTTTTTAAAGGGTGTTCCATGATGCCTGTAACAAAAAAAAAGGTATACAGTATATTCATGTATACCCCCCATGGGTAAATGTTTTTCAGGCGGCCGGTCAGGGCTGCTGCTGTTATGCGGGACCTCTGGGGATGGTGGGTTTGCAGCTGTGATGGTTTAGCTCCCCACGGGAGGAGCGGGTTCTCAGGGCAACCGTTAGAGTCTATGGATGTAGCGAGTCGTGGGGGGCAGGACTTAGTATGCGGAGTAACTGACAGACACAGGGATTTTAGTCTCCGTTACCTTTACTGAAGGGAGTAATAGGTTCGTCCAGGGTACTGTCCACAGAGGTGTTAGAGGTCTAAAGCCTGTGAGCAAGCTGAGGTCCTCCACACCTGGTGAGTTCTGAGGCCACCCTACTGCTTCTCTTGGTGGTTCCTGGCTGCCTGTGGCTTGAGCACTTCTTGGGTTACTCTCCACTGGCTACTTCTCCTTGAGCTCTCTGGTGCCACTGTGTCTCCTGGGCCTCGTGGTTTGTGACCGGCTTGGAATCTCCTGCTCTCCGGTGTTGGCTGCTGGGCCTAGAGTCCCTCACAACCTCAGACTCTGATGTCCACTCCTGCTCTTGGTGCTGGGGTGAACCCGCACTGGCTCCACTCCCCAGACCTGCTTCTCCACTTCCTCAGATCCTCTCCTACGGGTGCCTCATGCTGACTAGTCTACGTCCCGGGACAAGCCTTACTCTGCTCCAGTCCACAAGACCTTTTCACAGTCCTCCTAGGAACTGAACTGAACCCTGCCCCAGACCAGAATTTATAGGAGGGGACCTCCCCTTGAGATCGGGTTTCAGAGCTCCCACTTTGGGCCTGGCGTTGGGAAGGTGTTGTGTGCATGGTTCACTTTGTGTGGGTACCTTCCCTTGTTTCCAAGCACAACCTGGTCCTGTGGTGCCCCTCCGGACAAACTGCCACAAGAGGTACTGCACTTCTGTGGTTATGAAGTGTGGTGCCCCTGTTCTCCAGGTGTTGGGATGGTATGGTTGAACCACAACAACACACACATAGTGACAGGCTCCTTGGACAATGGGTGGACCCTGATGGAGGACCTAGGCCACAAAAGGGGGACGGGACAGTGTTAGACAAGCAGGTAGTTTAGTTTAGCAGAGGAGAGAGTAACATCAACTAACTGAGGAGTAGTAGTCGGGAGTGTAGAGGCGGTGTGGTGCCGACTCCCATGGGCTGAAGCTATTACACCCAACTCACCCAGGAGAGGGAGAGAACTGACCGGTAGACACAAAGCGAAGAGCCCTAAGGGTGCGGACAAGGCATCGACCCCCCCCCCCACCATACGCCTGAATCTGATGAGACAGAGGGGTTGGTGGAGGACACAGGCGTCCCTGCAGATGGTGCAGAAGCTTCAAGCCCGAGCCGAAACCAGAGGTCTCAGACTTCTAAAGGGAGCTGGGTCCAAACACCCGACACATCTTGGAAAAGTTGCCAAACTAGGGAGCAGCTTCCAGGAGAGTGACCTAATGGCTGGGAGAGTGACATAATGGTGCCTGGGACATATAAGCACCCATGGCTACCCGGTACCTGAGCTCTGTGCGCTCTGTGCTTCGGAGGGCGTTGAGAGCCTGGGGAGACGAGCGACGACCCACTCGCCTCAGATGAAAGTTACTCCTTATAACGCCGACAGATGAGAACTGCAAGAACTGGCCCAGTAACGAGTACCCCTGGCCCTGGAGTTGGGAGTGTCAGTCCCCAGAGGGGAGACATCGCTACTGTGGCAACCGGACCCTGGAGTGCCACACATGGGTATTACAAGTATAGGAGACCCGCTCCTTTGTAATGGGAACACTGTTTTTATGAGGCCCTCAACCACGTCCAAGGGCCATCGAAGTGCCTCACAATTTTTGTTAGCCCTTCATAGTGCAACAGTATGAGAGACCCACTTCCTAATAATGGTAACAGTATTTTAAGAGGCCCTCCTCCATGTCTCTTCAAAGAGGCATTGGAGTGCTTCCCAATTTTTGGCAGCCTTGCATAGGGCAGGTGAGGAATATGCGATCCAGACCTTGCGCATTTTAAACGAAGGACTATATACACTGGCCTGTGTACAGCTACATTAATCCTGAAAAGGAGTTTACACACTGCAGTCTGTTATATACCCTGCCTGTATACAGCTACATTAATCCTGAAAAGGAGTTTACACACCGCAGTCTGCTATATACCCTGCCTGTATACAGTTACATTAATTCTGAAAAGGAGTTTACACACCACAGTGTGCAACACACCCTGCCTGCCTGTATACAGCTAGATTAATCCCCAAAAGGATTGGTTAGATGGATATTAGAAGCCTGATACACCAGCCACAGATGTCACTGTGTATCCAGCCACTTGTGCTACACCGCAGTGTG
The DNA here is from genome assembly GCA_033576535.1 of Allobates femoralis. Lineage (NCBI taxonomy): Eukaryota > Metazoa > Chordata > Amphibia > Anura > Aromobatidae > Allobates > Allobates femoralis. Next base: position 359,204,170 of record JARQOC010000005.1, on the reverse strand, counting down.
CTATATATAGCTAATTGAATCCTAAAAAAGGCTGTTGTTTAATAGATAGATAGATATTAGAAGCCTGTACACCAGCCCCAGATGTTCTGACTGGTATACAGCCTCTTGTGGTACACCGAAGTGTGCTATATACCCTGCCTGCCTATATATATCTAGATTAGTCCTCAAAAGGACTATTGTTTTGATGGATTTTTTATCCCAGAAACTACACTACCTAAAAGACCCAAAATCGGTCCCTTACTCAGCAGCACCTCTCCCTACACTAGCTGACAATGTGGAGCAGAGTGACGAGTACAGCGCCATCAGGTCTTATATAGACCTCATGATGTTGTGCTGCCAGCCAATCACTGTAATGCCACAACCAACATGGCTGTGGCATTACAATGTGTGGCAGCCAATCCCTGCATGTGGGCTGGCTCTGTAAAGAGCGCAAACATGCATGGAGGTGGACCCGAGCATGAGCCCGAGTATCTCATCGGTACTTGGTGCTCGTCAAGCATCACGAGTACTCTGATGCTCGGGCAAGCACCAAGTGCCGGCGAGCATGCTAGCTCAACACTATATATTACAAAAATCCATACAATATTTTGACACATCATCAGGATTATTTTCACCCTCTCAACTCAACAAAGATAAGTTGCCATCTGATGTACCAATATTTGGACTAACCATATTTTGGATTATCGCTTATTAACTACAACTCACACACTAAAATTAGCGACATAAAATCCACTTTTGATATGCAAAATATACTTTATTCAACAGTTAAAGTGCAAAGTGCTCATACAGGTCAGGAGGCAGAAAAAGGACAGTCATATATAGTCCAGAAGTATCTACTATATAATTGCCGTAGGCATTTTCGTGTCGGACCCCGAAAACGCCGTGGCTATGTCACGCTGTGACGTCACCACGCGCGAGCAATGGCCGCGAAGCGGCCATTGCGAGTCGCTGGCCGAAAATAGAACCAGAGGCTCTGCCACAAAGTTAGCGATTTACCGCTGAGGTAGCGCGAGCAATGGCCGCGAGGCCATTGCGAGTCGCTACCTCAGCTGCCTCATCTGCCACAACTACCCCTATACTTTCAATGGGGATCTATTGCGAGTCGCTGTGTAGCGCGAGCAATGGCCGCGAGGCCATTGCGAGTCGCTACACTTGCGGCGCGGTTGCGGTAATCCCCATAGAAAGTATAGGGGGACTTGCGGCAGGTGCGGCAAGTGCGGTTTTGCAGGTGCGGCAAGTGCGGTTTTGAACTTGCAGCAGGTTTGCCCGCGAAAATTCCGTGGCTGACTCTGCTGTTGCTGGGTAGCAACCCATTTTGCCTACCAATCACCATACTCTCCTTTGTCTACCAATCACTATGCTCCCACCTGCCGCAATTTTATAGTGTTTACTTTAACTTTTCCTCACAAATTATTCCTGCCTTGGTGATCCTGTGGGACGGACGTCGGAAAACCAGTGCTGGAACCTCATCCCTACAAGACATCTTTTTGGGCCAATATAATCGATTAGTAATTATTATTAATTATTAATATTATTATTAGTGTTAATATTAATTATTATTATTAATCGATTATGGCTTGGTGATCCTGTGGGATGGACGTCGGAAGACCAGTGCTGGAACCTCATCCCTTCAAGATCAGCTAAGATATCTTTTTGACTCAATATAATTGATTATTCATTATGATTATTTATTAATATTACACAGGTCAACAAAAAAAATTTTTTTTTCTGGTGCCCAAAATATTTTAATGAATTTGGGGTATTTTTGGGGTGCTGATTCTGAATATGCTATCAGTTTTGCCAGATTGGCTCAAGTTTTTGAGATTTTTGGTATCTTATTTATAGCACTTGTTGGTAAATGCGACGCATCATCTCATTAATTTCTTTGGATTAGTACTTGAACTGAGCAGTTCTCAATATAGTTTTGTGTTAATTAGTGTTCTAAAAGTTTGTTCATAGCTTGATTTTTGCACTAACTTTATGTTGTTGTCTGTTTTCCAGTGAAAAGCATGAACTCATCAAGAAGAAGTTGTCTTAACGATCCAGACTCATTCTGTTACATTTGTGGTGAATATACACTGACAAAACATAGAAGAAACATAACAGACTTCGTTAAAAAAGTGTATTTTGCCTATTTTGGGGTTATGCTTGGGGACCAAGACAAGTTTTGGGCACCACACATAGTGTGCAAAGCATGTATCGAATTATTACGAAAATGGAGCAAAGGACAAAGAACAAGCTTCAAATTTGGTGTTCCAATGGTGTGGAGAGAGCAAAAAAATCATCATGATGACTGTTATTTCTGTGCAGTGCAAGTACAAGGATTCAATAAGCATAAGAAACGAAAATGGGAGTATCCTAACATGGAATCTGCAAGAAGGCCTGTCCCTCATTGTGAAGATGTGCCTGTACCTGTGTTTACCATGTTACCTGACCTTCGCCCACCTGATGATGATGATGAAATGCAGGGCATGGAGCTAAGCATTAGTTCTGGAAGTGAACTAGAATATGAAGGAAGTTTCAGAACACCTACGCAATTTACCCAAGGAGAGCTCAACGATCTAATAAGAGACCTCAACCTCTCAAAAAGTGCATCCGAACTTTTAGCTTCAAGGCTAAGTGAAAAAAATTGTCTGACGCCTGGAACTAAAATTACATCTTACAGGACCAGAGAAGAAGCACTTCTTCCATTTTTCTGTGAAGATGACCTACTTGTATATTGTAAGGATATTCCTGGCCTGATGCTGCAAATGGGTTTACAAGTATATCGTCCTGTAGACTGGAGGCTTTTCATAGATAGTTCTAAAAGGAGTTTGAAATGTGTTTTGTTGAACAATAGCAATCAGTGTGCATCTCTTCCAGTAGCTCACTCAACTAAACTTGCAGAACAATACCAAAATGTCAAAATGGTCTTGGAGAAACTGTGCTACCATGAACATTCGTGGCTGATATGTGTTGATTTAAAAATGGTCAACTTTTTACTTGGACAGCAAAGTGGATACACAAAGTATCCTTGCTTCATCTGCATGTGGGATAGTAGAGCAAAACATCAGCACTGGGAGAAACTGAATTGGCCTCCAAGGGACACCTTGACAGTAGGAGCATCAAACATAGTGAACGAACCTTTGGTGGACAGGGAAAAAAATCATTCTACCACCACTTCACATAAAGTTAGGATTAATGAAGCAGTTCGTCAAGGCATTAGACAAAGATGGTAATTGCTTCATGTACATCTGCAGATCTTTCCCTGGTCTTAGTAGCGAAAAACTGAAGGCAGGAATCTTTGATGGTCCTCAAATTCGGAAACTCATTAAAGATTCAAATTTTCCTAAGGAAATGAATGACATTGAAGCTGCTGCATGGTGTAGTTTTGTGTTGGTAGTGAAGAACTTCTTGGGAAATCAAAAGGCAGACAATTATGAAGAACTGGTACAAAACATGCTATTGAGATTTAGAAATCTGGGTGTACACATGAGCATTAAATTGCATTATCTTCACAGTCACTTGGACAGATTTCCAGAAAACCTTGGAGATTTTAGCTAAGAACAAGGGGAGAGATTTCATCAGGATATTATGGTGATGGAGGAAAGGTACCAAGGCAGATGGGACAGACATATGATGGCTGATTACTGCTGGAATCTACAGCGTGACTGCCCCAATAGCTCACATAGAAGGAAATCATATAAAAAGCGCTTTTCCAGCGATTAAATGTCTATCTTTCATGTCTTGTTCATTTTTGAAGATTACTTTCTAAAACTAGTTAAAATAAACTAAAATCAACATTTACTTTGTTAAATTTATTGTATTCATGACAATATCAATAAAGTTAATGCGCGTGTAGCAAAAAACGTCTTTTTTTTTTACACATTTTACGAAAAATCTCAAAAACTTGAGCCAATCTGGCAAAACTGATGACATATTCAGAATCAGCACCCCAAAGTTACCCTAAATTCAATGAAATATCTTTGGCACCAAAAATGCTGTTGACCAGTGTTATTATTATTAGTGTTTATATTAATTATTATTATTAATATATTATTAATATTATTATTATATATTGATATATTCATAATTATATATCTTTTTGGCTCAATAGAATTGATTATTCATTATGATTATTTATTAATATTATTAGTATTATTGTTAATATTATTATCTCAATAGCAAGAGGTTACCGGGCACTAACAGATTATGCACAGGCATACGCCACTCTCGTGGCTATTAGCTGCAGGCAGCCCGGTGGTGCTGGCCTTAATGAGGCTCACATATAGTATCGTTAGGAAGGAAAGAAAGTAGCCGCACTCACCGGAGCAGGGTTTTTCATCCTTTATTTGCTGAATAACTCCTTGCGGTACAGCAACATAGCGGGGAGGGGGTGCAGGGAGGCGGACGACGGTTCACCGTTTCGCGGATTAAACCGCTTCTACGGGTCCTCTACCGTAGAAGCGGTTTAATCCGCGAAACGGTGAACCGTCGTCCGCCTCCCTGCACCCCCTCCCCGCTATGTTGCTGTACCGCAAGGAGTTATTCAGCAAATAAAGGATGAAAAACCCTGCTCCGGTGAGTGCGGCTACTTTCTTTCCTTCCTAACGTTAATATTATTATTATTAATCCATTATTAATATTATTATTATATTGATATATTCATTATTATATATATATATATTGATATAGATATATATATAATATATATATATATATATATATATATATATATATATACATTCTATATATATATATATATTATATATATAGATATAGATATATATGTAATATATATATATATAATATATATATATATACATTCTATATATATATATTATATAGATTAATATATATAGATATATATATATATATATATATATATATATATATATATATATATATATATATAGATGTCATATTATATATATGTATATGATTAGTATATATATATATAATATATATTTTGTATATTAATCTATATATATCAGCTAAGATATCTTTTTGGCTCAATATAATGGATTATTTATTGATATATTCATTATTATATATATATATTGATATAGATATATATATATATATATATATATATAATATATATATATATATATATATATATATATATATATATATATATATACACATTATATAGATTAATATATATATATATATTATATAATATTATAATAATATTATAATATATATATATATATATATAATAGATGTCATTTTATATATATGTATATGTATATTAATCTATATATATATATATATATTATTATTATTTTTTTTTTATTTTTTATTTTGATTTTTTTTTTTACTATTTTGATTATTATTAAATTGATTTATTATTTGTTATTTTAAGTGAATTTATTTGTATGAAGATTAATTTATTTTATTAAAAAGCCGCATCTGCGGCGCGGTTGCAGTAATTCCCATACAAAGTATAGGGGGACTTGCAGCAGGTGCGGCAAGATGCATCGACTAACTAACCACAGGTGACTGCAGTTGATGTGGATGACACTGCTGCAACTATGTTGTCTGCACAAACCGCAAGTTAAGTACAAATTACATATATGCAATTATGAAAATTACAGCAAGTATGTTGTTGGTGAGTCCTTCATGATCAATTATTATCATTTAGTATATTCCTCAACAAAGTGAAAAAATCTAAGAAAAATGGTGTGGTAGAATCTAATTAATAATTTATGTTTGTCCCTATCTATCTAAACATGTGGAACACACCTTGCTAATGAGATGTGTGTGAACAGCCATCCCACCCGTCTCTTAGCTGTTCACAAAAACCTCTCCCTGTAAAGAGTGACAATGAAATCTCTCAGCACATATAGTGCTGGAGCTTGAAATAGTGGTTTCTATCACCCACTGTAGAAATGTGGATGATACACATCTCTCATATTATTTTAAATGTGTGTTCACAGGGGGGCGTGGCCTGACCATGGCGGCGTGAAGAAGCTCCAGCATTGAGCTCTGCAGACCCGGGACCGCAAATCATAATTTTCACTCACCCTCGGCTTCACAATGTCCAGGAGGAAGAAGGCGGAAGATCCCCTGAGCGGTGCCATGCAGGCGGGGAGGCAGGAGACTGCACATGGCATTGCTAAGATGTTCTGTGCTGCCGGCGGGAAGACCGCGCGTTCACCAACAATGGCGTCTGGAGCGGTCCAGAAGCAGAGGCCGCCGCAACTACAGCTACCGCTTCAGCAGAGGAGCCCACGTTGCCAAGGTGCTGGGAATCAGCACAAGACTAAGCAGCAGACCAGGGAGGAGACGGAGAGGAGATCTGCACTCCTGCAGCTGCAGAAGGAGCCTGTGATATCGGGTGATGCAGGTGGCGGTGAGTTAGGGGAGCAGGATCCCCATGTAGCGGCTTCCATGATAGTCCCATCCCCCATAGTGCCAGGTGGTACACAGGCAGAATTGCAGGCAATCAGAAATATGATTGCTGCACTGCCATCAAAACAGGACATAGATAACATTGTGGCACGTATGGAGGCTTCACAGGAGAGAGCATTGTGCACCATTAGAGAAGATATTGACACCCTTAAGCAGAAAGCTACCAGCACTGAGCAGTCCTTGAGCACCATAGAGGACAGAGTTGCTGCCCTTGAAAGTGAAGTCTCACGGTCCCATTCATACACGGTTGCCCTCATTATACAATCTGATGATCAAGAGAACAGGGAACGCCGTAATAATATACGTCTGAAGGGGATCCCTGAGTCTGTGACGGTCAATGCACTCCTGGACACAGTCATGAGCATATTCAATACAGTGCTGCAGCAACCGTCTGACTCAACTTATAAAGTGGACAGGATTCATAGGGTGTCTCGACCTGCGCCCATTGACCCTGCTAACCCGAGAGATGTTCTGTGCAGACTGCATAACTATACGGACAAAGATGCAATCGTACGGGCAGCCTGGTCACATGGGGACATCTTACATGAGGGAGCCAGCATACGGCTATACCCGGACGTTTCCAGCCTTACACTATATTTGAGGCGACAGCTTCGTCCCCTGCTAATTAAAGTGAAGGAAGCTGGAGCCACGTACAGGTGGGGTCATCCCTTTCATTTGATAATAAGAAAGGATGGGAAGATGTTTTATCTGTGGAAGAGAGAGGAGCTTGATGACCTTTTCGCCTTTCTAAATATTCCACCTATCCCGATTCCTGACTGGCTTTCACTGGAAGGACTCAGGAAATTTACGGGGTTGCGACGTGACCCAATGTATACTGCAGGAGACCCACGACGTAAGAAAAGGGAGAACAGAGGTGGTCCCAGGGTGTCGCCTGTATCTAAGCCCTCCAGCCCAAGGCGACAGAGGAGAGGATCTAACGAGGGGCTGCTGACCTGAGACCTTTAATGTCTCCCCTATGGAATTGAACGGGACTTACGGGACCTGATGTGGGGTGTTCTTGTTTTGTTTTGTCCAGGTTTTTCCCGGAAATATTCCGGATGGATATGCCGGACAATACTTGTCATAAAAAGATGGTATATTTAGATATGCAACGAATTTACTGAATGTTTGATGTCACTTTATCCTTCTGTTTTGTCTTAATTTTTCCTTGTTGGCTTTACACGAAATCGATGTTGTGGAGTGAAGAGATGACCTTAGTAATATATAAGAGTCCTGGGTCTGCGGATCGTTGCTTTTTGGTCAGTTACGGTCCCTACGACTCTCTCTCATTTTCTTTTCCTTTTTCCTAAGAGAGAGTTGAGTTGCTGGCTTGACCGGCTTAGACTAGAATAGTCTTTTTCTTTCTTACTTATAGTCTTTTTCTTTTATTCTTCTACTTCCCCCCCCTCCCCCCCTCTTACCTCCCCCTCTTTCCTGAATCCTTGACCCCCTTTTACCCAGAGATCCCAGGTCTGTGATAGTGAAGATGTCACATAGCACCCTATCAGCTATTCAAATAGGCACGTTGAATGTGCAGGGTCTACATGATGCAGGGAAAAGATCTATTTTGTTTAACTATTTGAAAACTAACAAAATACATATTGCCTTTCTTCAGGAGACTCATATGTGTGAGAACAAGCCGTATAAACTCTCCAGTCACTGGTTTCCTTCGTCATACCACAGCTTCTCTAATAACCCACACTCCTCCGGCTCCAGTATCGTGATATCGAGATCAATACCATGGGAATTTCTGGACTCCTACAGTGGTGAAAGCGGAAGACTCCTTATGGTCAAAGGTAAGATCGCCTCCAGAACATACACATTTGCCTCGCTATACCTCCCTAATTCGGGTCAGATTACAATGCTCCTGCAGTTTTTGGAAAAAATTGAGGTCTTCGCAGAGGGAACACTGGTCCTAGGAGGGGATTTCAATGTTACACTCGACCCAGATCTTGACACATCTCGGGGTAGGTCTAGCTTGTCTAAAACAGCTATTAGAAGGTTGAACAGAGCGCTCCATGATCATCAATTGCTAGATGCTTGGCGGCTTTTGTTCCCTACATCTAAAGATTACACCTTCTACTCACCTATACACGACGTGTACTCTAGACTTGACTTTTTCCTCTTGAGACAGTCTGATCTGACACAACTAATAGATGCATCTATTGAGCCGATTTCCTTTTCAGACCATGCCTTGGTCAAGATTTCCATTATGCTCCAATCTCCGATTCCAAGACAGTGGCAATGGAGACTAAACGCTTCTTTATTAGAAGACACAGTAGTCCTGGCAGACATTGCTAAAACTCTGAAGGACTATTTTGACATGAACACTTCTGCAGACGTGACACCCGGGGGGTGTGGGAGGCTCACAAATGTGTAATTCGAGGTATTTTAATACAACATGGAGCTCGTTTAAAAAAAATTAGAGGTGCTGAAATCCAGGATCTTATGACTAAACTGAGAGATCTTGAGACTAGGCATAAACGTTGCTCCCTCCCTGATCTGAAGAAAGAACTATTAGACGTTAGAGAGAAGTTACGTACCACCTTATTATATAAGGCAAAAGGAGTACTTACTAGATGCCGTAGGCATTTTTATGAATACGGTAATAAATCTGGAAGAGCTTTGGCAAGGGCGTCTAGACTTAGTAGAGCCACTACTTATGTCTCTGAGATGTCACACCCCGGCACCTCGAAACGTTCAAAGTTCCCTCAGGATATCGCTGAGGCGTTCAAACATTACTATGCCGCTTTATACAACTTAGACACGAATAAAACGCCGGAAGCATTGACTACTCTTACTTTACGTATACGAAAATATATTGAATCTTCAGCTATGCCGAAATTGGCAGATTCAGTTTCGCAATCCCTGGAGATGCCTATCTCAGACCAGGAGATTGAGGAGGCGCTGTTGTCAGCTAAATCCGGGAAAGCCCCTGGACCAGATGGGTTTACGATTGTCTATTATAAAAAGCTGAAGGACTCGCTGTTACCACACCTGAAAACATTTTTTAATGCTTTGGCGACAGCTACACCACCCAAAGATGCCCTGAGAGCCAATATAACTGTGATTCATAAATCAGGGAAAGACCCTCTGTTATGCTCCAGTTACCGCCCGATATCCTTGTTAAACGCAGATATTAAGCTCTTTGCTAAAATTCTTGCGACAAGACTCTCCCCGTTCATTCCGGACTTGATTCACCCGGACCAGACGGGATTTGTCACGGGTCGTGAGGCAAGAGACAACACCACTAAAGCCATAGACTTAATTTATACAGCCAAGATATCTAAAACACCATTGATGTTGTTATCTACAGATGCAGAAAAAGCATTCGACCGCGTTCATTGGACCTTTATTAAAGAGACATTGTCTCATATAGGGTTGGGTGCTAAGATGCTTGGATGGGTGTTGTCTCTATACTCCGTCCCGTCGGCAAGAGTGAGGGTCAATGGGATCCTCTCGGAGTCATTTGATATTAACAATGGCACGCGACAAGGATGCCCGTTGTCTCCACTGATTTTTATCATGACTTTGGAACCTTTACTGCGTCGTGTCCGGATGAATGGGGATATTTCAGGCTTGCAGGTAAAATCGGGTGTATATAAAATTGCAGCATATGCAGACAATCTTCTGTTCTTTTTAACAAACCCAGAGATTTCTCTTCCCAACTTATTGAAAGAATTAGAGACGTATAATACTCTCTCTAATTTTAAAATAAATAGATCAAAATCTGAGGCACTAAATATATCGCTTCCCCCGAACCAAATAAATAGATTACGGAACGCCTTTTCATTCCATTGGTCTCCTAAAAATCTTAGTTACTTAGGGGTGCGGATTACTCCAGATGTACAAGATCTGTATAGTGCAAATTTTCCATCACTCCTGCGGTCAATTAAAACAGATTGTGAGAGATGGCTATTATCTACTTTCACATGGTCGGGTAGATGTCAGCTCTTTAAAATGAATGTCCTCCCTAGGATATTATATTACCTACAGACATTACCTATTACCATTCCACTATCCTTCTTTACGACAATTGCACGATTGCAGACAAAATTCATATGGAGTAATTCGAAACCACGTCTAGCGAGATCAATCCTACATAGACGGAAAAAAGATGGTGGAGTAAATCTGCCAAATATCAAACTTTACCATATAGCCTCCCACCTTACGAGAGTAATAGATTGGTGTAGACAAGGTATAAACAAACTGTGGGTACAAATCGAACAAGATTCTACTCCCTTTAGACTCCAAACATTACCCTGGGTGTCACTTCGGAAAGAAGAATCATTGTTTGATCACCCGACAATTGGGCCCACTCTCAAGATATGTGATCACACATTAGTTAGATCTTTAATGATACCATCTGCCTCTGTCTTGAGTCCGATCCTTAGTCATCCGGATTTTAAACCAAGTCTGGATGACCCTGTGTTTCAGCGCTGGATTAGGGCAGGTCTGGATAGGATTGAAAAATGGAGTGAGGGAGACACATGGCCAACTATCGAACAACTTAATTCAATTTCATACCCGTCGGCTTTGGGTTTCTGGAGATGTGTACAACTTGTGCATTACCTTCATGGACTTCCTCCTAAGAAGTCGTATATACGGCCTAAAACGCTGTTTGAATCCATATGCTCCACTACAGTTGACTGCAGACATGCCCTATCACAGACGTACGCGTGTTTGATATCCCCTCCGGACCTCCCGACTCCCCATTTCATGCTGCGATGGGAGACAGATTTAGGTCTCAAGCTGACGACAGAACAGAGAACTGCTATCTATACTCTAGCTCACTCTACTTCAATAAGCACTAAACTGCAGGAAGCAAATTATAAATTACTGACGAGATGGTATAGAGTCCCAGCTTACTTGCATAGACTCTATCCTTCTATAGACCCGAAGTGTTGGAGGTGTGGCAGAGCGGATGGTACACTACTTCATGTGTTCTGGGAATGTGCGAAGCTCCAACCATATTGGACGGAGGTGACAAGAATCATAAGGCAAGTTACGGGATTCTCGGATGACCTAGGTCCAGGCCTCTTCATGTTACACCACTGTGGGATTCCTCCAAATAAATATAAGCATACACTGCTGAGGTTCTTAGTCATGGCTGCGAGATCTTGCATCCCGATGCTCTGGAAAAAGGAGAAGTGTCCTTCAGTGACTATGTGGATAGAGAAGGTGAATGATCTCATGCATCTTGAAGACCTGACATCAGTTATACACGATTCATATGAGCAGTTTAGAAACACATGGTTTGACTGGATGACTTTCCAACAATCCGAATTGTACAAGACTCACAGAGGAGCCTGAAGAACTGACTCCTAGAGACTAGCTGGTTAAGGGACACGACAGAGAGTTTCTCTACTTCTATGGGAGCTGAAACTCCCTGGGAACCCTACCTTTTCCCTCCCTTTCTGCCCTCCCCTTAATCCCTCCCCCCTCATCCTTTCCCTGTACTGGTTTCGACTTTCCTTTCTATCTTTGCTTTCTATCTTTCCTTTTTTCTACTTTTTGTTTTTGCTGTTGTTTTTCTATATTGTTAGGATTAGACGGATGCTTATGGAGCAGGTAAAACTAATTTATAATTTTGATTGGCAAACAACTCTGATATGTTATAACAGATGGGTTGACTTCTTAGCCAGGGTTAGTTCAAATATTGACTTAGTAGTTTAAACGAACTTTTCAAGTTCAAAGTGATATCAGTATCCGTCATGCGATTATATAACAAAAAAAATGTATATTTGATATTTGATATGATCAGTTTATGTACTTGCAAGATGACTGATGTTGTAAGTCTGTTTTCTTTTTTCTTCATTTCTAACTTTAAAACAAAAATAAAGAATTTAAAAAAAAAAAAAAAAAAAATGTGTGTTCACAAAAATATAGTAGAAATCAGTATATAAAAGAATAAAATGTAAAACAGTAAATTTTTTATTTATTTATTTTTTTTTTTCAAAAGATAAATAAACAGAAGAATAGTCATAGGGAAGAGTTCAGTGCAAAATATTCTTGTAGACAATATTTTTGGTAAAAACTTTGTCACTGTTAGGCAGCAATTTTCCTTGGATTGGAGTGTCCACCACTTTCACTTTTACATTGGATCGTCTTCTCACTCTTGAAAAAGCCACATACAATTGTCCATGTCCAAAAACAGGTTCTGGCAAAAAAATGCCTACTTTCTCAAGTGTTTGTCCTTGGGATTTGTTTATTGTCATGGCAAAAGCTGGCTTCAGAGGAAATTGGCGACGTCTTAACTTAAAAGGCAAGCCAGTTTCTGATGGGCACAAATCAATCCTGGGAATGAAAACCACATTTCCTCCAGCAGACCCAGTAATGACTCTTGCTCGAATCATGTTGGCAAACAAACCGGTGACAATTAAGCGAGTCCCATTGCAAAGACCTTTTCTGCTGTTGAAGTTCCTCAAAAGCATTACAATGGTGCCAATTTTTAATTTCAGACGATGAGATGGCATCCCCGTGGGTGTAAGTGAATTTAAAAACTCAACAGGGTATTGCTCTGGGTCCTCTGTCTCGTCCGGATCAATGGAATCATCACTAATGTATTCTGTATACTCTCCAGCAATGCAATCCATGATCTTAGAGTTGACCTGATCCACATCATCATTTTTGGGGCAAAGAATGGCATGTGATGCTGCTGTATGAATGCTTTCATTGTCATTGACATCAATTACAATGTTTTCACCAAAAATGTCAAATATTAGTGAACCTGTGCAAATCATATCTTCAGGGATTTCTATAACATCATCTCCAAGGTTATAAGAATTGGTCAATTGTCCATTTCCCAGCTGAAGTATCCAATTGCTGTATTCTGGATCAACAGAGCGCATGTTGTCAAGTAGTGGCAATTGAGTGAAAATCTGCCATTGTCTGGAATATTTAATGCAGCTCTCTACGATATCAGTTCGTGTTCCATGAGGAATAATAGGAAGACACTGACGAAAGTCTCCTCCAAGAACAATGACTTTCCCTCCAAAGGGTGTTTTATTTTTCTTCGAGATATCTTTGGTCATAACATCCTTTAATAGTTGGTCAATGACATGCAGTGCGAATTTGGATAGCATAGTGGATTCATCAATAATGAAAAGTTTAGTACTCTTCAAATGGTGTGCAGCATCAGTATCATTTTTGATTCTTGACACAGACGTTTCATTGATTGGAATAGGTATCCCGTAAAGTGAATGGATGGTTCTTCCTCCTTCCAATAAGTTGGCTGCAATCCCAGTACTGGCAGCAGGTGACACAGTTTCTCCTTCTCCTCTTATTTGACGAATTAACAAATCATACAAATATGTTTTCCCACTGCCACCTGGGCCATCAATGAAAAAGCACTTAGCTTGCTGACTTGTATCCTGTAATGCTTCATTTATGGCATTATAGGCCAAAAGTTGTTGTTGATTTAAAGTTTCTTTCATTTCTTGGGCTCTTCTAAACTCCTCCTCTTTGTCGTATTGTGGTTGTAGTTGTTGTTTTCTTTTGGGGCGTGGTAGATTAAAATCCGTAAAGCTTTTGCCATGAAATTTTAACACATTTTGAACATCTGTCATTGCATAGCCTTCACAATGCTCACAGTCCTCATTGTTAGGGTGATATGCACGGCAGTAGTCTTCAATAAAATCTTTTTTAAATTCTTGCCACAACTCCAATGGATGAGCAGGAGGACCAAAGATACATATGTAAGCAAACATATCCCGAAGCTGTGCAGGCATGTTTAGAACACAGCCATCCAGTAAGGTATTTCGCCAAACACTGTCATCCAAAAGTAATCCAAGGGCTATTGCTGCCTGTTTAAAAGTTGGGTACTCGACTTCATTAACGGTCTTAATGTGCTCAAAACTTGTTGCTCCTTTTACATGTAGTAACAACAACCGTAAATAGTAGCGTTCTTCATCTTTCATACTGACCGTATACATTCTTCCAATGACTGTTGTTCCACGTTTCTGCCTAATTTCCCATGCACCAGCTTTCCAGACATAGTGCTCAGGAATTTGGCGGTAGAAGTATTCATGAGCACGTGGGTCATTCTCATTCAGTTCAAAGTAGGCCATAAGAGTTGATTTTTTATGTGTCATGGCAGTAATGTTCTCAACAGAAGCATCTTCATGAAAATAAAGGGGTTGTGATTGTGGCAGATGTACGGCAAGGCGAACAATGCTGTGTGATTGTTTATGCATTGGATAGGCAAAAATTCTCCAAGCTGCCTCCGGTGCACTGACGTATCTTGAGTCCATAAATTGGTGAGGTTCATCATGTTGTATGTTTGTTTGAGAAATTTCCAGATTGGCTTTATCATGCCCTTTGTAAACATATTTGAATAGATACTTGACACTTTGAATGGATGCACAGATTTCCACATTTATATGACACTTATACTTTAATAGTAAGAAAGGGTTATAGGGAACAACCCAAGAATTATCAACCATGTGAGAACGTTGTGTAAATGAAGGTCCTGCATTGCGTTGATAAGTTGGGTAGGCATCGTGTGCTATTACAGTTTTTGGTTGGAAATCTTTTGGGAATCCTTTTTTACACTTTCCAATATCCATACATGGAGAATTGGGGTTCAATTGTCCACAGGGTCCATGAATCATATGTTGCATCACAATTTGATGGAGCACAGGATACTCGGATGGGTCAGGAATTTCTGCCCAAACAGTACGATCGACATCTACCTCAGTGCGTAATTTGGAATTGCTATCCAGAATAACCAAAATGTGAGCATGTGGTAGTCCTCGCTTTTGGAATTCTATTACATGAATCATTGCACAAATCTTGCCAAATAATCCACTGTTTAAATCTTTTAATAGGGCTTCTAATTTTATTTTGAAGACACGGGCGACTAAATCCGGTCTGTGTTCCACCCTCTGCCATGGTTCTAAATTGTGGATAATCTCGCTCCATTTGGGATTACAGGTCATTGTTATAAAAAGATCTGGCCGTCCAAATTTTGTAACAATAGCCATGGCATCTTGATACCTCTGCTGCATGTTTCTGGGACTGCCTTCAAATGACGATGGTAAAATGACCGTCTTGCCAATAGGAATTCCTTTTTCAAAAGATTTTCTTTGCAGATGTTCCTGTAGTACGCAATAGTCCTCCACTTTTAAGTCTTTTTGATGTTGACGTATAAAATTTAAGCGATTAGCCTCAATTTTTATATACGCATCTACTAAATACTGTTGCGTTAGTTTTCCACCATTTAAAATAGGATTGAACCCAGGACGTACAGATAGCAAATAACAGTAATACTGCAATTGTGTAATTCTCCGTGGATTTTCACCTTGATGCTTCAGTCCCTCATGCCAGCCTTGTTCTCCATGCGGAAAAAATAACGGATACAGTAAAGCATCTAAATTACTGTGGAGAATACTGACTTGCTGTGTTTTTGGAGCTAAAGGATTGTTTGGGTCAGGTTTAAGATGAATTAAAATGTCTCTATTGAAAGGTGGCTCTCCATCAGCATTTTCAAAGACCACAGCAACTTCATTAACAATTGGCTTATTATAACGTCTTGGGTCTTGTTCTCGATCCTGTTTAAGAGCCATGATGATATTAGGCATGACAGTACCATTTTCAATTGCCTTCTCCTGTTCCTCTTGTTCAACAAAACGTAACATTTTGTATGCGGAAACAAAAGGATTAATGCGATCTAATAAGTTAGCAATCAGCCGCATCAATTTAGGATGACATTTCTTATTTTCATCACACTGTAAACGTTGGTCATTAGCAGTGGCAGTATCTAAAATATAGAGTTGGGCATAAGCAGGAGCTTGATCTGGAGCAGGATGTAGTGTTCCAGTACGGTGATAAATTTGGCCATGAATACGGAAGCAATAAGGGCCATGTCCAGGTGGGGGAGCAATACTTGCACCCATAGAAGCAAAACCAAATGAACTATTAATACTTATGATGTTATCCATCATATTCCGACTGTATGGACTCTGACCTTTAAGAATACATTCCAACATCTCTGGATACTGAGGTAACGGAACCTTGACCTTCCCCTTGTGACAACAGAGAGTATACTGTTTATCCGATGGCATCTCATCCATGAAATGTCGAGCTTCACAATGCTTACATATGAATATCATAGAGCCACAGGTATGTTCCACAATGCCAAAATCATTATCTGTAAATCCAGGTGGATATGAAGAGGGAGGTGTAGGTAGGTAAATACGATTTTCTTTCTGCAAACCGACATAGATGAGACGTTGAAGTAATAAAGCAGAAAAAGACTCAGGATCCACTTGTGTAACAGTAGAAGACGTCTTTTTGCGGTGTTGACGACGGGAGGCACCACTTTTACGTAAGCGGCTCTGTTTGGATAGTGAAGACTCCTGAGCAATTTGTGCCTCCAAAGGAGTTTGTTGTTGTTCAAGGCGAAAACGTTTTGTGCGTGATGTCTCCTGAGCACAATGTTTACGCTTTGCTGTTGCTTTGCGCGGTGATGAAACTTGAGGAATTGTGCTCCTTTCATCCGGTGAACTGCTAGAAAGAGCTAGAGCAAACTGTAGTACTGGTGAGCTTACAGTTGGATCAGCAGACTGTAGTACTGATGAGGTTACTGTCTGATCAGCACACTGAGTTAGATCAGCAGAGTATTGTACAGGTGAGCTTGTAGTTTGATCAGCAGACTGTTGTACTGAGGAGGTTACTGTCTGATCAGCAGAGTGATGTACTGGTGGTGTCACTTTTTTTTTTGACGGCGTTGATGTAGCTTCTGAGCATTTTTGGCCAACCGTACTTGTTTTTGTTCCAGCGACTCTGTTGCAATGCGTTGCTTATACTCAGCTTTAGACTTATCCAAACGACATTGTCGCTCTTCTTCAGTTTCTTTAGCACGTGTCTTACGCATCCATGTGGCTTTGTACCCGCCAACATCCTTGCTAGTATCCTTTGAAGTCATGTTAGAACATACAAAGGTAATACTATGCTTGGAGATGTATAGGTACGCAAGAGCTTTTACAAAAGCTTTTTGGGAGAAAAGAATTCTTGAAAAGTATAGAATAATTATTAAGGAAAATAATAAGTTCCAGATAGACAATGAACATATTTAAATATCATGTTTTGTATGTCCTTATAATGTACCCTACAACGTATTACAAATATATAAACATGTTTCTCATTCATATCAATAATAGTAAGAGGTCACTGAATACTTAAGGACATTGAATGTGCATACATAATACCAATACCATAAATATCAAAACCATCATCAAAACCATCATCAATAGCATCATCAATAACATCATCAATAGCATCATCAATAGCATCATCAATAGCATCATCAATAGCATCATCAATAGCATCATCAGTAGCATCATCAATAACAATAATATTAGCAATAGCATTATTATTAGCATTAATAGCATAATTATAAGCATTAATAGCATAAATATTACCATTAATAGCATAAATATTACCATTAATAGCATAATTATTAGCATTAATACCATAATTATTAGCATTAATAGCATAATTATTAGCATTAATACCATAATTATTACCATTAATAGCATAATTATTAGGATTAATAGCATAATTATTAGCATTAATACCATAATTATTACCATTAATACCATAATTATTACCATTAATAGCATAATTATTACCATTAATAGCATAATTAGCATTAATACCATAATTATTAGCATTAATACCATAATTATTAGCATTAATACCATAATTATTTAACATATTATTAGCATAATTATTAGCATTAATAGCATAATTATTAGCATTAATAGCATAATTATTACCATTAATAGCATAATTATTAGCATTAATAGCATAAATATTACCATTAATAGCATAATTATTAGCATTAATAGCATATTATTAGCATTAATACCATAATTATTAGCATTAATAGCATAATTATTAGCATTAATAGCATAATTACCATTAATAGCATAATTATTAGCATTAATAGCATAATTATTAACATTAATAGCATAATTATTAACATTAATAGCATAATTATTATGTGCATACATAATACCAATACCATAAATATCAAAACCATCATCAAAACCATCATCAAAACCATCATACAAAACCATCATCAATAGCATCATCAATAACAATAATATTAGCAATAGCATTATTATTAGCATTAATAGCATAATTATTAGCATTAATAGAATAATTAGCATTAATACCATAATTATTAGCATTAATAGCATAATTATTAGCATTAATAGCATAATTATTAACATTAATAGCATAATTATTATGTGCATACATAATACCAATACCATAAATATCAAAACCATCATCAAAACCATCATCAAAACCATCATCAAAACCATCATCAAAACCATCATCAATAGCATCATCAATAACATCATCAATAGCATCATCAATAGCATCATCAATAACAATAATATTAGCAATAGCATTATTATTAGCATTAATAGCATAATTATTAGCATTAATAGCATAATTAGCATTAATACCATAATTATTTAGCATTAATAGCATAATTATTAGCATTAATACCATAATTATTACCATTAATAGCATAATTATTACCATTAATAGCATAATTAGCATTAATACCATAATTATTAGCATTAATACCATAATTATTAGCATTAATACCATAATTATTAGCATTAATAGCATAATTATTGGCATTAATAGCATAAATATTAGCATTAATAGCATAATTATTAGCATTAATAGCATAATTATTAGCATTAATACCATAATTATTACCATTAATAGCATAATTATTAGCATTAATACCATAATTATTAGCATTAATAGCATAATTATTAACATTAATAGCATAATTATTATGTGCATACATAATACCAATACTAAAATATCAAAACCATCATCAAAACCATCATCAAAACCATCATCAAAACCATCATCAATAGCATCATCAATAGCATCATCAAAACCATCATCAAAACCATCATCAATAGCATCATCAATAGCATCATCAATAGCATCATCAATAACAATAATATTAGCAATAGCATTATTATTATTAGCATTAATAGCATAATTATTAGCATTAATACCATAATTATTAGCATTAATAGCATAATTATTAGCATTAATACCATAATTATTACCATTAATAGCATAATTATTACCATTAATAGCATAATTAGCATTAATACCATAATTATTAGCATTAATACCATAATTATTAGCATTAATAGCATAATTATTAGCATTAATAGCATAATTATTGGCATTAATACCATAATTATTAGCATTAATAGCATAATTATTACCATTAATAGCATAATTATTACCATTAATAGCATAAATATTAGCATTAATAGCATAAATATTACCATTAATAGCATAATTATTAGCATTAATAGCATAAATATTACCATTAATAGAATAATTATTACCATTAATAGCATAATTATTACCATTAATAGCATAATTATAACCATTAATAACATAATTAGCATTAATAGCATAATTATTACCATTAATAGCATAATTATTAGCATTAATAGCATAATTCTTATCATTAATAGCATAATTATTACCATTAATAGCATAATTATTATTAATAGCATAATTATTACCATTAATAGCATAATTATTACCATTAATAGCATAAATATTAGCATTAATAGCATACATATTAGGATTAATAGCATTATTATTAACAGTAATATCATTAGTATTATTTTTTTTTTTTAATTATTATTTTGTAATTTTTTTTTTTTTTTTTTTAAATTTTTTTTGTATTATTAAATTATTTTTTTATTTTAAAATTATTTTTTTTTTTTTAATTATTATTTTTATTTAATTATTTATTACTTTTTATTTATTTTTTTTATTATGTTTTAATTCTTTTTAAATTATTTTTTTTATTATTAAATTTATTTATTTTTTTACTTGCGAGTGAGACACAGTTCTCATTGCGGTCCGCCTTTTTTTTTCCCATTGACATACATTAGCGGTGTGTCGGCGATTTTATGGCCGGCCACCTGGTTCTATGTGTCGGCCCTAAAATCGCGGACACACCGCTAATGCATCTCTATGGGCAGTCACAGCTCGAATTCTGATTGGTCGGCGTTCAATCCGAAATCGGGCTGACTGCCCATAGAGATGCATTAGCGGTGTGTCCGCGATTTTAAGGCCGAGAAATAGAACCAGGTGGGCGGCCATAAAATCGCCGACACACCGCTAATGTATGTCAATGGGAAAAAAAAAAGCGGACCGGAATGAGAACTGTGTCTCACTCTCGCAAGTAAAAAAATAAATAAATTTAATAATAAAAAAAATGATTTAAAAATAATTAAAAAATAATAAAAAAAATAAATAAAAAATAATAAATAATTAAATAAAAATAATAATTAAAAAAAAAAAAAAAGGCGGACCTGAATGAGAACTGTGTCTCAGTCTGACTTAAAAAAAATAAATAAATTAAATAATAAAAAAAATAATTTAAAAATAATAAAAAAATGGGGCTCTTCTGATTGGCTGAGGGCAGTATACAGCGACCAATCAGAAGAGGGCCTCAGGACGTCGGAGGTGGAAGTTAGCGAAAAGAAGACAGAAGATCCCCGGGGCCGGACGAAGAGGCGGAGATGGCGGAAAGAAGAGAGAAGACCCCCGGGGCCGGAGGAAGAGGACGCCTGGCCGGACGGAGGACTTGTGGATCGGACGGACGATCAGATGACTTGAAGGCATGTAAGTAATCGACGGGGACGTTAGGTTAGGGGACGGCGGGGGCTTCGGGTGTAGGGCCTTAGGTGACAGCGGCGTTAGGTTAGGGGACGGCGGGGGCTTCGGGTGTAGGGCCTTAGGTGACAGCGGCGTTAGGTTAGGGGACGGCGGGGGGGTTAGGGTGTAGGGCTTTAGCGAGAGGGGCAGGGGACAGCGGCGGGAGCGGGTGTGCGGACATGGCGGCGGCGGTGTGCGATGGCGCGGGTGTGCGGACATGGCGGCGGCGGGTGTGCGGACATGGCGGCGGCGGGTGTGCGGACATGGCGGCGGCGGGTGTGCGGACATGGCGGCGGCGGGTGTGCGGACATGGCGGCGGCGGGTGTGCGGACATGGCGGCGGCGGTGTGCGGACATGGCGCGGGCGGGTGTGCGGACATGGCGGCGGCGGGTGTGCGGACATGGCGGCGGCGGGTGTGCGGACATGGCGGCGGCGGGCGGGTGGTGCGGACATGGCGGCGGCGGGAGCGGGGTGTGCGGACATGGCGGCGGTGGCGGACTGGGGCGCGGGTGTGCGGACATGGCGGCGGCGGGTGTGCGGACATGGCCGGCGGCGGTGGCGGACATGGCGCGGCGGGGTGTGCGGACATGGCGGCGGCGGGGTGTGCGGACATGGCGGCGGCGGCGGTGTGCGGACATGGCGGGCGGGGCGGGTGTGCGGACATGGCGGCGGCGGAGCGGGTGTGCGGACATGGCGGCGGCGGGAGGGTGTGCGGACATGGCGGCGGCGGGAGGGGTGTGCGGACATGGCGGCGGCGGGAGCGGGTGTGCGGACATGGCGGCGGCGGGAGCGGGTGTGCGGACATGGCGGGCGGCGGGAGCGGGTGTGCGGACATGGCGGGCGGCGGGAGCGGGTGTGCGGACATGGCGGCGGCGGGAGCGGGTGTGCGGACATGGCGGCGGCGGGGAGCGGGTGTGCGGACATGGCGGCGGCGGGCGGGTGTGCGGACATGGCGGCGGCGGAGCGGGTGTGCGGACATGGCGGCGGCGGGTGGCGACATGGGCGGCGGGGTGTGCGGACATGGCGGCGGCGGGGGGCGGTGCGGATGCGGAGCGAGGTGTGCGGACATGGCGGCGGGGGCGGGTGTGCGGACATGGCGGGGCGAGTGTGCGGCAGGGCGACTGCTGGTCGGACATGGGCGGCGGCGGGGGCGGTGGGGCGTGGTGCGGACATCGGCGGCTGGGGGCGGCGTGGACAGGCGGCGGCGGGAGCGGTGTGGGACATGGGGCGGCGAGCGGGTGTGCGGACATGGCGGGCTGGCGAGCGGTAGCGGGTGTGGACATGGGGGCGGGTGTAGCTCGAGTGCGGACATGGCGGCGGCGGGAGCGGTGTTGCGCATGGCGGCGGAGCGGGTGTGCGGACATGGGCGTGGCGGCGGGTGTGCGGAATGGGGAGCGAGTTGCGGCTCAGGCGGGAGCGAATAGTCATGGTCCGGTGGTAGCTAATTGGCGGCGTATAGGGGACTGTGCGACTAATGGGATGTGGAACACAGCAAGGGCGGGGGGGGCGGGCTGTGAGGGACATGGGAGTCGGCTCGGCGGTTGGGGGCTAGTTTGGACAAATGGGCTGGGGGAGCGTAAAAGTGAGGCTAAGGTATAAAAGAAAGGTTTTAGCTCAGAAAGGATATCTGTAGCTGTAGGGTTGTAGCGGTGTCTTGAAGCTTGCTTCGGTAAATCCAGAAGGAGTCTTCTTGCGGCTCGGAATCGGCAGTCCGTCTTCGAGTTTAGGGGTAGGCGAATGATTTGTGATTTCAAATTTCGGTCTTATAAATGGGCTGTGAATTTGAAACACAAATGGGGGAGGGTAAGTGAGTAGTGTATTGGGTTTGAAGCACAAATGGCTGGGGGCGTAAATGTGAGTGCTGATTGGGCGTTGAATGGACCTCTTTCAAGAGTCTCCATTCAGGTCCGCCTTTTTTTTTTTTTTTAATTATTATTTTTATTTAATTATTTATTTATTTATTTTTTTGTTGTTTATTATTATTTAATTATTTTTAAATAATTTTTTTTATTATTTAATGTATTTTTTTTTTTTAAGTCAGACTGAGACAATTTGTCATTCAGGTCGGCCTTTTTATTTTTGTTTTATTATTATTTTTATTTAATTATTAATTATTTTTTAATTTTTTTTTATTATTTTTAATTATTTTTAAATAATTTTTTTATTATTTAATTTATTTTTTTTTTTAAGTCAGACTAAGAGACAGTTCTCATTCTGGTCCGCCTTTTTTTTTTTTTTATTATTATTTTATTTAATTATTTTATTTTTTATTTTTTTTTTATTAATTTTAATTATTTTTAAATATTATTTTTTATTTAATTTATTTATTTTTTAAGTCAGATGAGACACAGTTCATTCGGTCCGCTTTTTTTTTTTTTTAATTATTATTTTTATTTATATTTATTATTTTTTATTAATTTTTTTATTATTTTAATTATTTTTAAATCATTATTTTTATTATTAATTTATTTATTTTTTTACTTGCGACAGTGAGACACAGTTCTCATTCCGGTCCGCCTTTTTTTTTCCCATTTACATACATTAGCGGTGTGTCGGCGATTTTATGGCCGGCCACCTGGTTCTATGTGTCGGCCCTAAAATCGCGGACACACCGCTAATGCATCTCTATGGGCAGTCACAGCTCGAATTCTGATTGGTCGGCGTTCAATCCGAAATCGGGCTGACTGCCCATAGAGATGCATTAGCGGTGTGTCCGCGATTTTAGGGCCGACAAATAGAACCAGGTGGACGGCCATAAAATCGCCGACACACCGCTAATGTATGTCAATGGGAAAAAAAAAGGCGGACCGGAATGAGAACTGTGTCTCACTGTCGCAAGTAAAAAAAATAAATAAATTAAATAATAAAAATAATGATTTAAAAATAATTAAAAAATAATAAAAAAAATTAATAAAAAATAATAAATAATTAAATAAAAAATAATAATTAAAAAAAAAAAAAAGGCGGACCGGAATGAGAACTGTGTCTCAGTCTGACTTTAAAAAAAAAAAATAAATTAAATAATAAAAATAATGATTTAAAAATAATTTAAAAATAATAAAAAAAATAAATAAAAAATAATAAATAATTAAATTAAAATAATAATTAAAAAAAAAAAAAAGGCGGACCGGAATGAGAACTGTGTCTCAGTCTGACTTTAAAAAAATAAATAAATTAAATAATAAAAATAATGATTTAAAAATAATTTAAAAATAATAAAAAAAATAAATTAAAAATAATAAATAATTAAATTAAAATAATAATTTAAAAAAAAAAAAAGGCGGACCGGATTTTTTTATTATTTAATTTTTTTTTTTTTTAAGTCAGACTAAGAGACAGTTCTCATTCTGGTCCGCCTTTTTATGTTTTTTTTATTATTATTTTTATTGAATTATTTATTATTTTTTATTTTTTTTTTTTATTAATTTTTAATTATTTTTAAATCATTATTTTTATGATTTAATTTTTTTTTTTTTTTTAAGTCAGACTGAGACACAGTTCTCATTCCGGTCCGCCTTTTTTTTTTTTTTTATTATTATTTTTATTTAATTATTTATTATTTTTTATCAATTTTTTTTATTATTTTTTAATTATTTTTAAATCATTATTTTTATTATTTAATTTATTTATTTTTTTACTTGCGACAGTGAGACACAGTTCTCATTCCGGTCCGCCTTTTTTTTTCCCATTGACATACATTAGCGGTGTGTCGGCGATTTTATGGCCGGCCACCTGGTTCTATGTGTGGGCCCTAAAATCGCGGACACACCGCTAATGCATCTCTATGGGCAGTCACAGCTCGAATTCTGATTGGTCGGCGTTCAATCCGAAATCGGGCTGACTGCCCATAGAGATGCATTAGCGGTGTGTCCGTGATTTTAGGGCCGACAAATAGAACCAGGTGGACGGCCATAAAATCGCCGACACACCGCTAATGTATGTCAATGGGAAAAAAAAAGGCGGACCGGAATGAGAACTGTGTCTCACTGTCGCAAGTAAAAAAATAAATAAATTAAATAATAAAAATAATGATTTAAAAATAATTAAAAAATAATAAAAAAAATTAATAAAAAATAATAAATAATTAAATAAAAATAATAATTAAAAAAAAAAAAAAAGGCGGACCGGAATGAGTCTCAGTCTGACTTCAAAAAAATAAATAAATTAAATAATAAAAATAATGATTTAAAAATAATTTAAAAATAATAAAATAAATAAATAAAAAATAATAAATAATTAAATAAAAATAATAATTTAAAAAAAAAAAAAAGGCGGACCTGAATGAGAACTGTGTCTCAGTCTGACTTAAAAAAAATAAATTAATTAAATAATAAAAAAATAATTAAAAAATAATTTAAAAATAATAAATAAATGAGGGGCTCTTCTGATTGGCTGAGGGCAGTATACAGCGACCAATCAGAAGAGGGCCTCAGATCTCATTAAGGTAGAATGGCGGATTTTTCGTCCATTCTATGTTAATGAGAAGGAAGAGGACGTCGGAGATGGAAGTTTGCGAAAAGAAGACAGAAGATCCCCGGGGCCGGACGAAGAGGTGGAGATGGCGGAAGGAAGAGAGAAGACCCCCGGGGCCGGAGGAAGAGGACGCCTGGCCGGACGGACGATCAGATGACTTGAAGGCATGTAAGTGAAAGATGGGGACGTTAGGTTAGGGGACGGCGGGGGCTTCAGGTGTAGGGCCTTAGGTGAGAGCGGCGTTAGGTTAGGGGACTTTGGGGGCTTAGGGTGTAGGGCTTTAGCGATAGGGGCAGGGGGTAGACGGCGGGGCTTAGGGGGTATCGGCGGGGGCTTAGGATGCTGCGGGTCGGGGGTTAGGTGGTCGGGGCTTAGCGTGTACGGGTGCGGCGGACTTAGGGGGTATCGGCGGGGGCCTAGGATGCTACGGGGGTTAGGGGGTAGGGGCTTAGGGGGTAGGCGGCATGGCTTAGGGGGTATCGGCGGGGGCCTAGGAAGCTACGGGGCTTAGGGGGTAGGGGCTTAGGGGCTGCTGCGGGGCTTAGGGGGTAGGAGCTTAAGGGCGGCGGTGGCTTAGGGGGTAGACGGCGGGGCTTAGGAGGTATCGGCGGGGGCTTAGTATGCTGCGGGTCGGGGATTAGGTGGTCGGGGCTTAGCGTGTAGGGGTGCGGCGGCAGGGGGCTGTAGTGTACAGCGCGATGGTATACTACAGTCCCATGGCGCTTATGGGCATGGGACTGTAGTATACTATAGCGGTATACACTACAGTAGTATGGGCGGTCGGGGCTTAGCGTGTAGGGGTGCGGCGGCAGGGGGCTGTAGTGTACAGCGCGATGGTATACTACAGTCCCATGGCACTTATGGGCATGGGACTGTAGTATACTATAGCGGTGTACACTACAGTAGTATGGGCGGTCGGGGCTTAGCGTGTAGGGGTGCGGCGGCAGGGGGCTGTAGTGTACAGCGCGATGGTATACTACAGTCCCATGGCGCTTATGGGCATGGGACTGTAGTATACTATAGCGGTGTACACTAAGCGCGTAGTGGCTTAGAGCGGCAGGCGGCAGGGGGCTGTAGTGTACAGCGCGATGGTATACTACAGTCCCATGGCGCTTATGGGCATGGGACTGTAGTATACTATAGCGGTGTACACTACAGTATTAAGGGCTTCTGTGGCTTGGTTGGGGGTGGGTGTGCGGACATGGGGGGGCTGTGCGGACATGGGGGGGGGGGCCTGTGCGGACATGGGGGGGGGGCCTGTGCGGACATGGGGGGGGGGCCTGTGCGGACATGGGTGGGGGGGGGCCTGTGCGGACATGGGGGGGGGGGCCTGTGCGGACATGGGGGGGGGGGCCTGTGCGGACATGGGGGGGGGGGACCTGTGCGGACATGGGGGGCCTGTTTGGACCTGGGGGAGGCTGTGCGGACATTGGGGTGGCGAGTTGCGGGGAGCGGAGGCGGCTGTGCCGCCTCCGCTCCATGGTCCCCCGGGAGCGAGTTGCGGCTCAGGCAGCGACTCGCAATGGCCTCGCGGCCATTGCTCGCGCTACCTGAGCGGTAAATCGCTAAGGTTATGGCCGAGCCTGTGGATCGATTTTGGCCAGCGGCTCGCAATGGCCGCTTCGCGGCCATTGCTCGCCCTGGGCCAGCGACTCGCAATGGCCTCGCGGCCATTGCTCGCGCAGCATTGGGCGCTTCGCGCCCAATGTTAACTTCGTATCCACATGACGACATCGGAAAGTGCGCGCGGAGGGGCGCTTTTCCGATTCGCGATTATATAATAGATATATTCATAATTATATATATATATAGATATATATATATATATATATATAGATATAGATATATAGATATATATAATATGACATATATATCTATATATATATATATATTAATCTATATGTATATGATTAGTATATATATATATATTGTATATTAATGTATATATATAATTTATATATATATATATATATATATATATATATATACACACATTGTAATTAATTTGTAATATATAATATACATAATTTATTTAAGTTAATAATATATATAATATATTTTTTTAATATATTTTTATGATATAATTTATATATAAAAATATATTGTATATAATAAAAATTAACAATATAAATATTACTACTTTGACTATATTGCTATGCAGAATGTATATTGATTGCTTCCTTAAATAATATACTGTAGCTATTATTGCATACATTTTTCTGTATTGTGCTCAATATGAGCTCTGACAAACAAAAAAGCTCTGTTAGAGCTAAGAATGCTGCACGTCAGCGCAAGAAGCGTGCGCAGGAAGATCCGGAAACAAAACATCTCCGTTTGCTTAAGCTCACTGAGGATTTCAAGAAAAGAATTGCAAAGGAGTCTGCTGAAGAAAGAAGCAGTTGGTTGGCCAAAAAAGTTGAGGCGGAATGCAAAAGACGCAAAAAGCAAAAGGTGAAGGTGCAAGGAGAACCATCTACCTCTGACATGGCGTGCATATCTGGGTCTCCAACACTGTCTGAAATTCAACTGCCTACAACATCTGGCTGCAAACAACAAAACGTGATGGTGCAAGGAGAACCATCTACGTCTGACATGGTGTCCATATCTGTGTCTCCAACACTTTCTGAAACTCAACTGCCTACAACATCTGGCTGCAAACAACATAAGGTGAAGGTGCAAGGAAAACCATCTACCTCTGATATGACGTCCATATCTGTGTCTCCAACACTTTTGGAAACTCAACTGCCTACAACATCTGGCACGGGTAAAGTGAAGGGCAAATGTTCTTCTAAAACAAGAACAGACAAGATTGCTTCTGCCATGACAAGACACAAATTGGCTAAAGTTAAACGTTTACAAATTATGTCACCTACCTCAAAACAACGCCGTTTGGCCCATTTGGCTGCCTCACAGCGTCAACTACGCCAAAAAAAAAACCTCCGTAAGAAGTCTCCAGTCACTACTTCTTTTGTTGGATGTCTTGACAGTTCTACACAGCAACGCCTTATTTATGTAGGCATCTACAAAAAAGGTCATCTGTTGCTCACTTCACCTACGTCATCAATCCCTATTGGCTTTACTGATGACGATACCGGTATTTTAGAACATACCTGTGGGCCCATGAATGTGTTATGTCAACATTGTGAAGCACAACATTTTGAGGCTGAAAGGCCATCTGATGGACAGTTCTCCCTTTGTTGTCACAAGGGCAAAGTTAAGGTACCATTACCTCAGTACCCTGAGCTCTTCACTACTTTACTGAAAGGAGACAGCCCATATAGTAAAAATCTCATGGAGAATATCAGGAGCATTAATAGTTCCTTTGCATTTGCTTCCATGGGTGCAAGTGTTTCTCAACCACCTGGACACGGTCCGTCCTGTTTCCGGATTCATGGCCAAATTTACCATAGAACTGGAACTCTCCACCCCGCTGAAGGTCAAGTTCCAGCATATGCACAGCTGTATATTTTGGATAGTGCTACTGCTACTGAACAACGCCTACAGTCTCCAGAAAATCTCAAGTGTAATCCAGCCTTGATGAGAATTATTGCTGAGCAATTGGAAGGTATTAATCCCTTTGTTTCAGCTTATAAAATGTTACGGCAAGTGGAGGAAGAGGAAGAACAGAAAGCATTGGAACATGGCACAAATATGCCTAATATCATCATGGCAATTAAACAAGACAGAGAGCAAGACCCAAGACGGTATAACAACCCTACTGTCCATGAAGTTGCAGTCATCTTTGAAAATGCTGATGGAGAGCCACCATTTAATAGAGACAATTTAATACATCTAAAACCAGACCCAAATAATCTGTTGGCCCCCAGAACACAGCAAATAAGCATTTTACACAGTAATTTGGATGCATTACTGTATCCATTGTATCCTCATGGAGAGCAAGGGTGGCATGAAGCACTCCAGCAGCAAGGCCAAAATCTTCGCAGGGTGACACAGCTGCAGTATTACTGTTATTTGCTGTCAGTACGGACAGAATTCAATCCTGTCCTTAATGGAGGTAAACTGACACAGCAATACTTGGTGGATGCCTATGTTAAGATCGAGGCCAATCTTTTAAATTTTATACGACAACACCAGAAAGATTTGAAGGTAGAAGATTATTGTCTCCTTCAAGAACATTTGCTGAGAAAATCCGTAGAAAAAGGAATCCCCATTGGCAAGACGGTAATTTTACCATCTTCCTTTGAGGGAAGTCCCCGAAACATGCACCAGAGGTATCAAGATGCCATGGCGATTGTAACTAAATTTGGAAGACCAGATCTTTTTATAACGATGACCTGTAATCCAAAATGGAGTGAAATTGCAACCAATTTACAGCCATGGCAGCGTGCTGAACATCGCCCGGATTTAGTGGCCCGTGTATTCAGGATTAAACTTGAAGCCCTTTTGAAAGATATTAATTCTGGATTATTTGGTAAGGTTTGTGCTATGGTTCATGTGATAGAATTTCAAAAGCGAGGCCTACCACATGCTCACATTCTAAATTATTCTGGATCCCAACTCAAAACTAAGAACTGAGGTGGAAGTGGACAATACTGTTTGGGCTGAAATTCCTGATCCATCACATTACCCTGTGCTCCATCAAATTGTCATTCAACACATGATCCATGGCCCCTGTGGACAACACAATCCCAATTCTCCATATATGGAGAATGGAAAGTGTAAAAAAGCTTTTCCCAAAAAGTTTCAAACAAAAACTGTTATACCTGAGGATGCATATCCAAGTTATCAAAGAAACGAAGGACCTTCTTTTGCACACCATTCCAAGATGATTGATAATTCTTGGGTGGTTCCATATAACCCTTTCCTTCTATTAAAATATAAGTGCCATATTAATGTGGAAGTATGTGCTTCCATTCAGAGCGTAAAATACCTCTTTAAATATGTGTACAAAGGTCATGACAAAGCCAATGTGGAAATTTGTGAAACCAACATCACACACGATGAAACTCATAAATTCATGGATTCCAGATATGTCAGTGCACCAGAGGCAGCTTGGCGAATCTTTGCTTTCCAAATGCATAGACAATCTCACAGCATTATTCGTCTTGCAGTACATCTGCCTCATTCACAATCACTTTTTTTTCACGAGGGTGATTCTGCGGACAACATTAGTTATTCAATGGACAGACAATCAACACTCATGGCCTACTTTACCCTCAATGAGAATGATCCCAATGCTCGGGAGTACTTATATCGTCAAATTCCTGAGCATTATGTTTGGAAAGAAGGTGCATGGGAAGTTAGAAGGAGAGGAGGTGCTTCAGTCATTGGTAGACTCTACACTGTTAGTATTCAAGAACAAGAACGTTATTTTTTAAGGCTGTTGTTACTCCATGTTAAAGGAGCTACAAGTTTTGACAACCTTAAGACTGTTAAGGAAGTCACATACTCCACTTTTAAAGAGGCGGCATTAGCCCATGGATTGCTCTTCGATGACACTGTTTGGAGAAAAACTCTATTGGATGCCTGTGTTCTCAATATGCCTGCACAGCTCCGTGACATGTTGCATATATATGTGTTTTGGTCCTCCTAATCATCCCCTGGAGTTGTGGCAAGAATTTAAACAACACTTCGTTCAAGATTACTGTCATGCCTACCACCCTGACACTGATGATTGTGAGCATTGTGAAGGATATGCCATGACTGATGTTGAACATGTTTTAAAATTTCATGCTAAACATTTTAATGAATTTAATCTGCCACACCCAAAAAGAAAACCACACATTCGTCCTCAATACAACAAAGAAGAAGAGTTAGTAAGAGCACATGAAATGAAAGTCACCTTAAATGATCAACAACGTTTGGCCTATACTGCAATCCATAAAGCTTTAGAGGATACAAGTGATAAGGCAAAGTGCTTTTTCCTTGATGGTCCCGGTGGAAGTGGGAAAACCTATCTCTATCATCTATTGATTCATGAACTGAGAGGAGAAGGAGAAGTTGTCTCACCTGCAGCCAGTACAGGGATTGCTGCTAATCTATTGCAAGGAGGAAGAACTATCCATTCACTGTATGGCATACCAATACCAATTAATGAGACATCCGTTTCAAGAATCAAAAATGATACTGATGCGGCCCAACATTTGAAGACTACCAAACTCTTCATCATCGATGAGTCTACTATGTTGTCAAAATACGCTTTGCATGTAATTGATCAATTATTACGGGATGTCATGACAACTGATGTCTCCAAGAAAAATAAATTACCCTTTGGAGGGAAAGTCATTGTTCTGGGAGGAGACTTTCGGCAGTGTCTTCCTATCATCTCTCATGGAACAAGGACAGATGTCGTAGAGAGCTGCATTAAATATTCACGACAATGGCAGCTTTTCAATCAATTGCCGCTCATTAACAACATGCGCTCCATTGATCCTGATTATAGCAATTGGTTAATTCAATTGGGAAATGGAGAATTGTCCAATGATTACAACCTTGGTGATGATGTCATTGAGATCCCGCAAGACATGATCTGCACTGGCTCTTTAATCTTGGATATATTTGGTGAAAACATTGTCATTGATGTGAATAATGATGAAAGTATTCAGAATGCTGCATCACATGCCATTCTTTGTCCCAAAAATGACGCTGTGGATTTGATCAATTCAAAAGTTATGGATTGTATTCCTGGTGAATACATTGAATATTTGAGCCACGATTCCATTGATCCAGATGAGACAGAAAATCCCGAACAATATCCCGTGGAATTTCTAAATTCTCTAACACCAACAGGAATGCCTTCTCATCTCCTGAAACTAAAAGTTGGTACAATTATAATGCTTTTGCGTAATTTTAACAGCAGAAAAGGACTTTGTAACGGGACTCGGATGATTATTATTGCTTTGTTTGACAACTTGATACAAGCAAAAGTAATTTCTGGCTCGGATGAAGGAAATGTAGTCTTCATTCCAAGAATTGATCTCTGTCCATCAGAGACTGGATTGCCTTTCAAACTAAGACGTCGGCAATTTCCCGTGAAGCCTGCCTTTGCCATGACCATAAATAAATCCCAAGGACAAACTTTGGAGAAAGTGGGGATTTATTTGCCAGAACCTGTTTTTGGTCATGGACAATTATATGTGGCTTTCTCACGTGTGAAGAGACAATGCAATGTGAAGGTGAAAGTGGTGGATTCATGCATTCAAGGCAAATTGGTGCCTAACTGTGAGAAAGTCTTCACCAAAAATATTGTCTATCGGAATATTTTGGGATGAACTTTTGCATATTTTATATTTTTACCTTTTCTATTTAAAAAAAAAAAAAAAAAATTAGTTTAGTCTTTTCAATTTCAGTTTTTTGTGTGCATAGTTTATACAATGTTTGTGGAAAAACACATTACAGATTTCATTGGAGATGTGTATGTGTATCATTCTGATTTTCTCACAGGGTGATAGAAACCACTATTTAAAGCTCCAGTACTCTACGTGCTGAGAGATTTGATTCTTATTCTTTAAAGGGAGAGGTTTTTGTGAACAGCTAAGAGACGGGTGGGATGGCTGTTCACACACATCTCATTAGCAAGGTGTGTTCCACATGTTTAGATAGATAGGGACAAACATAAATTATTAATTAGATTCTACCACGACATTTTTCTTACATTTTTTCACTTTGTTGAGGAATATACTAAATGATAATAATTGATCATGAAGGACTCACCAACAACATACTTGCTGTAATTTTCATAATTGCATATATGTAATTTGTACTTAACTTGCGGTTTGTGCAGACAACATAGTTGCGGCAGTGTCATCCACAACAACTGCAGTCACCTGTGGTTAGTTAGTGGATGCATCTTATGCACCTGCTGAAGCTATGTTAACTCCATTTACCGTAGGTTAACTACAAGTTTTTTTGTTATTGTATGGATATTGCTGCAAGTCTGTACTTGGTAACTCCTTCTGTATCAATTTACAAAATGTTATTATTTACATCACAATCCTCAAAAAATGTAAGAAAAATCCAGCTATTAACAATATCTAAATTAGATCAATTCGGATTTAGTTAGAGTAGGTCCCACCAGGCGTAAGGGCATCTTGACGCGATTGGTGGGCTGACACAAACTGGCTGATACACACATTAGTACTGTTAATTCATCAATTCAAACAATTGACATATTAAGAAGTATTGCTACTTTGTGTTCTAAGACCCTTACAACATAATAGTTCAATTTTCCTTAAATGATATCAACCATACAAATGTATGCAGTTGGTGTAAAGATGTCATTGGAATAATTGGATTATTATTTGAAAATCTAAAAAAAAAAAAAAAAACATTCTAGACACCCGATGCATTTGCATCGGGCTCACAGCTAGTAATAGATATTCATACAGCATACAATAAGGCTAAAGATCTAAATTCCAACTATAATGGACTGTATTATTATTAGTAGCCTTGATTCAGGTAATTTTCTCATTATAATGGTAAGGCTGATATATGGTTCAATTATTTACTATATAATGCATATCATAATAACCACTTGATTTCATATATATATATACACTTATAGCCTATTGTAATTGTTAATTAGTATCCCTTCTGGCAGGTGTCACATATAAAAGTCCATCTGTTAAATTGCTCAGCCTCACAGCCTTGCTGTTATTATATACAGTCTTATGAAAAAGTTTGGGCACCCCTCTTAATCTTACTCATTTTTTTTTTGTTTAAAATTGGGTTTTTGCAACAGCTATTTCAGTGGGATATATGTAATAACTGATGGACACAGCAATATTTCGGGATTGAAATGCGGTTTATTGTACTAACCGAAAATATGAAATATGCATTATTTCAAAATTTGACAGGTGCAAAAGTATGGGCACCCTTCTGATTTTCAAGATTTGCATACTCCTAACTACTTTTTACTGACTTACTGAAGCACTAAATTGGTTTGGTAACCTCATTGAGCTTTGTACTTCATAGCCCGGTGTATCCAATCATGAGAAAAGCTATTTCAGGTGTCCACTTGCAAGTTGTTCTCCTATTTGCATCTTCTCTGAGGAGTGGCATCATGGGCTCCTCAACATAGCTCTCAAATGATCTGAAAAAAAAGATTGTTCAACATAGTTGTTCAGGGGAAGAATACAAAAAGTTGTCTTAGAGATTTAACCTGTCAGCTTCCACTGTGAGGAACATAGTAAGCAAATGGAAGACCACAGGGACAGTTCTTGTAAAGGCCAGAAGTGGCAGGCCAACAAAAATATCAGAAAGGCAGAGAAGAACAATGGTGAGAACAGTCAATCCACAGACCACCTCCAAAGACATGCAGCATCATCTGGCTGCAGATGGTGTCACTGTGCATCGGTCAACAATACAGCGCACACAGCACAAGGAGAAGCTGTATGGGAGAGTGATGCGAAAGAAGCCGTTTCTGCATGCACGCCACAAACAGAGTGGCCTGAGGTATGCAAAAGCACATTTGGACAAGCCAGTTTCATTTTGGAAGAAGGTCCTGTGGACTGATGAAGCAAAGATTGAGTTGTTTGGTCATACAACAAGGCGTTATGCATGGCGCCACAAAAACACAGCATTCCAAGAAAAACACTTGCTACCTACTGTCAAATTTGGGGGAGGGAAGGTCCATCATGCTTTGGGGCTGTGTGGCCAATGAATCTTGTTAAAGTTGATGGTCGCATGGATTCCACTCAGTATCAGCAGATTCTTGAGAATAATGTTCAAGAATCAGTGTCAAAGTTGAAGTTACGGCGGGGATGGATCTTTCAGCAAGACAATGATCCAAAACACCGCTCCAAATCTACTCAGGCATTCATGCAGAGGAAAAATTACAATGTTCTGGAATGGCCATCCCAGTCCCCAGACCTGAATATCATTGAACATCTGTGGGATGTTTTGATCGGGCTGTCCATGCTCGGCGACCATCAAACTTGTGAAAAAAAGGGGTTGGTGATGCACAGCTCTCAAATAAATAAGGGGTGCAAGACTGCATATATAATCATGTATCATGAGAGAGAAGAAAAAAGATTATGCAGAACAAACTTGCACACCCAAGATCAAAATATGGAGTTTATTGTAGAAAATAACTAAGGCAAACAACACATGAGACACGAAATTAAAACCACTTAAAACAAAGTAGGTCCCAGTATGCCAGTTGCAAGCAGATCAATACCAATAAAATAACAGATGAAATGTCAAAATTAAACAAAGATAGCACACCATGTGAAGTCTGTGAGACAACTATACAACAAGGTCCTCCATGCACATGAAGGAACCAATTAGACATGGTATGGATGAAAGGTCGATATGAACATGCATCATAAGTAAAAGATCATACCAAAGATGGATGCTGCAACCTGGGTGACCGGGGACCCCACGCGTTACGCTGCAACTAGGCAGCTTCCTCAGGGGAGTCTGATGTGCCCTGTGTCAGAGCCGCCTTATATACATGAGGCTATAAAGCCATAAAGCCCAATGGGTCCTGATAATCAATTACAGCTATTGAAACAAGAGGTGTGGTTACCTGTAATCAACTATGTCCAAGACTGTCAATTGGTCAAAGTATGGAGAAGGGGAGGAGAGAAGAAATACCATTGTAGCGCCGCCGGGTGCATCTAATCCCGATTTGTTATTGGCGTCAGTCACGCATATGAGGGTGCCGCATGATCGCGCACCGGAAATGGCGTGATGCCGTTACCATGGCAGCGCGTTGTGTATATGTGCGCGCATAAATCCATATGAGGACGCCACATGATCGCGCATCGGAAATGGCGTAATGCCGTTACTATGGTAGCGCGTTATGTATATGTGCGCGCACAGCGATGGCGCATAGGTAGGTGTAGCGTCACCAAGGCAGAGTCGCGCCGGAAATGATGCGGACTAGTTGTCAAGGTAAAAGACAACAGTCGCGCCGATCTAACAGAGAAAACACGGCAATCACATAAAGGGCAGCTGTGGTAGCAGCACCATATCGGAAATAAATCCAAACTGGCTAGCATTGTAAAAGAGGACCCCCCACAAATCATCACAGGAGGGGGGGCCTCGCGGCAATTATACAGGCGAGAGATAGCAAAATAAAGCAATCACCCACGGCCAAGCCGGTGCGGCGCTCACAGCAGTAAAAAAATTTGCATAGACCTATAAATGGAAAAACATAGACATTAGTCCCTCGGCAGAATAATACATATTGTTTCATCAGTTGCCCTGCACAAAGGGGGGTGTCAGCTGTGGAGGAAAAAATTAATTAATTAAATAATCAGTATGGGTGACCCATACAGTAAATCAAACAAATGGATGATGCATAACTCAGTTAAGAGCTGATGGTTCAAATAAACACCAAAGATGAGAGGAGTGGATCAGGGTCAGACTGCCCCAAGGGAAGAAGATTTCCCATAAGGGCCATCTCGACCCCATTCGCTGCAATTAATTGTATAAAAAATCCAAGCCATTTCAGCTGGGAGTGGCCGTGTATATGAAAAAAGATGTAAGAATGAACATTACATATACATCAAATGACAGACCATATATGGTAGGAATGTACAAAGATATCTTTATTGTAATATTATATAATCATTAAAATCTCCAGGCTTACATATAGAGTGTTAAAGAAAATACACAATAATCAAGGGGTCCATTAAAGTGACAATGCGCAGTCCAACCACAGTGGTGACAATCCAGATACTGGGTATTTATTTATAAATATAGTAATATCCAGAAATAGAATTACATCGGTCAGGCCATGTGTCACAGGTCACAATCCCAAATCCAGGTGCGTACACCGAAAGCACCACCCTAACCTATCAAGCCAAACCAGGGGAGGTGGACTGTATAAAACACACAGCCCGAGGGGGATAAATGTCCCCACAAAAGATGACCAAGCAACATGTGTCGGTCACGTAAAGGTCCCCAGATTGCAGCATCCCAGACAGGAAAGTAGGAAAAATCATAAATTACAGGTCAATACATAACAGAGCAACTATGATCTCCTACAGTTGTTATGTCCAAAAATCAATAGGGAGTTATTCAGGGAAAGATTTGATCATCCAAACATTTTATAAGAGGAGCGATGAAGACGGTTCCCAGTAGTTCCAGTAGTCATGTATAGTTGGCCCGAGAAGAAGAATGTTTCATGATAACAGGGATCCTGTTGGGGATTAAACAGAAGGAAATATGTATAAGCATATTGATCATACATGAAATAGGACTACATGTTATTTACCCTAAAAAAACGGTGAAAGTGAGTTCCTCGTTTAATCCATACGGGGTCATGGAATGTAATCTGTAAATCCATCTGGCCTCTGTCTGCAATAGCCATTTGCGTGAAGAACCCCCACGTCCATTAGTCTGGTGCTTTTGGAGCCCGAGGACCCTCAATCCATTGGCTCTGCCACGATGTATAGATAAGAAATGAGCTGCAACAGGGGTGAGTGGTTTGCCCTTGGCTAAGTTCGCTGAAGCCAGATTAATTGTAGATGTATGATGTTGGATTCTGCATCTCAATTCCTGGGATGTTTGTCCAACATAAACCTTGTTGCAGGGACATACCAAGGCATAGATCACATCCCTGGATTTGCAATTAATATAAGCATTCAATCTATGCCCTGTGTTGTCCAAAGGATTCGTGAATGTATCCCGAACTGGATGCATAAGAGCACATATATTGCAGTTTCCACAGGGAAACGAACCCCGGAGACGAATGCCTCGCCCTAGAGGGACCGTGGTCTCTGTAAAGTGGCTACGGGTTACAATGTCCCTAATGTTCTTTGCCCTTCTAGCTGTCATTTGTGGTCGGGCGTTGATAAGGGGTCTAATTTGGGAATCCTCCACCAAGACACCCCAATGATTGTTTAGGATCTTACTCACCTCGCTCCACCGATCATTGTAGTCGGTAATGAAGCGCACCGTGGAAACTTGAGCCCGTGGTCGTGGTTGTAATAGAGAAAGTTGGTTTTCCTTGGATGCCCTCTGGAAAGCTGATGAAATTATTTGTTTCGGGTATCCCCTCAATCGAAGTCGTTCCGTGAGGCCTTTAGCGTGATGTCGAAATTTCTCATCCGTGGTGCATGTACGTCTAATGCGATAAAATTGCCCAACCGGAAGTCCTCTTTTTGTATGCATGGGGTGGAAGCTCTGAAATTGCAAAAGGTTATTAGTAGCGGTGGGCTTACGGTATAATTCTGTGTACATACGACCTTCAGATAGGGTGACCTGTAGGTCTAAGAAAGTAGCCTGACTGGTCGATACATTGTATGTAAGATGTATATTTAAATTGTTGTTATTCAGACCTTCCATGAATACAGTTAATTCAGTCAGGGATCCCATCCAGAAAAAGCATACATCATCAATGTATCTAAACCAGTTAGATACATGATCCTTAAATGTCTGGCTGGGGTATACAAACTCACGTTCCCACCATCCCAGAAAGATGTTGGCGAAAGAGGGCGCGCAACGTGCCCCCATCGCCACACCGGATGTTTGTTTGTAAAAAACTCGATTGAACAAGAAATAGTTGTGTTGCAGGACGAATCTTAACAAATCCACGATGAATGAGTCATGCATTCGGTCAGAACTTACTTTTTGATCAAGGAAGTAGGTGACTGCCGGACCATCACCTCAACCTGATTCACCATCTCCACCACAAACGTCTAGTGAGGGTTTTTTATCCACCGAAAGCGAGTCCGACAACGGACTCGGAGAGGTAGACGCAGGAAGGCAACTAAGGAACAGGGTCATACCAGACAATCTTCTCACGATCCCTCCCAGAACGAACAAGAAGTGAATATACAGCCGACCTCTTACGTACTCCCACAGTCCACTACTACTCAGGTGAGTGATGTGTCCGAAGAACTTCAGATTATTAATTTGTCCAATTACGTTCTGAACACTCATGAGGAGTCCGTATTAAAAAGAGGCCTAACATTCTCACCTATTCATGACCTGGATAAGTTCACTCTTATTAAAGATTTATTCCTATTTTGCAGAGAGATTGGTGCTCCAGGCAATACATCGCAGACCGGAGATTATAAATAGTCTAGGGCAAAGTGAACAACAAACATTTCAAGACCTACTAGAGCTGATTCAGGAAACTCCCACTAACACAGGTATGCAAAGGTTCCCGCATAGATTGCCCTCTACCAAAAGCCCTCCCCTTTCATTAGTACCCTCTGTTAAACTTTTTTTCGAACTGGTCAAGAGTGAAATCAATCGATTTACTCCACAGAGGGCCACATTGCCTAACCTGAGTAAGGAGGAACGGAGGGCCCTTAACAACCTGAAAAACAATCAGCTATTCCTAATTAAGGAGGCTGATAAAGGAGGCAATGTGGTCCTCTGGCCTAGATCTATGTACCAGGAGGAGGCTTTGAGGCAACTGAGTAATGTGCAATTCTATCAAAAACTACCTTCAGACCCTACAGCTGTATTTAGTAAAAAACTATGCCGACTGTTAATGACTGCCTTCGAGCATGGCATTATAAGTCTACAGGAAAGGAAATTTATGTGGCCAAATAATCCAACTATAGCAACATTTTACATGTTGCCTAAAGTGCACAAAGACATTGCTATTCCACCAGGACGCCCTATTGTTTCATCTATAAACAGTTTATGTGAGAAAGCTTGCACTTACCTGGATTATTTTTTGCAGCCGATGGCGACGTCTTTGACATCATACATACGAGATACTGCACACTTTATTGAAAATATCAAGGATTTACAATTCTCCACCGAGGTTTATATTGTGACCTGCGACGTCGAGTCTCTCTACTCGAATATTGCTCACGAAGAAGGGCTAATGGCAGTCACCTACTTCCTTGATCAAAAAGTAAGTTCTGACCGAATGCATGACTCATTCATCGTGGATTTGTTAAGATTCGTCCTGCAACACAACTATTTCTTGTTCAATCGAGTTTTTTACAAACAAACATCCGGTGTGGCGATGGGGGCACGTTGCGCGCCCTCTTTCGCCAACATCTTTCTGGGATGGTGGGAACGTGAGTTTGTATACCCCAGCCAGACATTTAAGGATCATGTATCTAACTGGTTTAGATACATTGATGATGTATGCTTTTTCTGGATGGGATCCCTGACTGAATTAACTGTATTCATGGAGGGTCTGAATAACAACAATTTAAATATACATCTTACATACAATGTATCGACCAGTCAGGCTACTTTCTTAGACCTACAGGTCACCCTATCTGAAGGTCGTATGTACACAGAATTATACCGTAAGCCCACCGCTACTAATAACCTTTTGCAATTTCAGAGCTTCCACCCCATGCATACAAAAAGAGGACTTCCGGTTGGGCAATTTTATCGCATTAGACGTACATGCACCACGGATGAGAAATTTCGACATCACGCTAAAGGCCTCACGGAACGACTTCGATTGAGGGGATACCCGAAACAAATAATTTCATCAGCTTTCCAGAGGGCATCCAAGGAAAACCAACTTTCTCTATTACAACCACGACCACGGGCTCAAGTTTCCACGGTGCGCTTCATTACCAACTACAATGATCGGTGGAGCGAGGTGAGTAAGATCCTAAACAATCATTGGGGTGTCTTGGTGGTGGATTCCCAAATTAGACCCCTTATCAACGCCCGACCACAAATGACAGCTAGAAGGGCAAAGAACATTGGGGACATTGTAACCCGTAGCCACTTTACAGAGACCACGGTCCCTCTAGGGCGAGGCATTCGTCTCCGGGGTTCGTTTCCCTGTGGAAACTGCAATATATGTGCTCTTATGCATCCAGTTCGGGATACATTCACGAATCCTTTGGACAACACAGGGCATAGATTGAATGCTTATATTAATTGCAAATCCAGGGATGTGATCTATGCCTTGGTATGTCCCTGCAACAAGGTTTATGTTGGACAAACATCCCAGGAATTGAGATGCAGAATCCAACATCATACATCTACAATTAATCTGGCTTCAGCGAACTTAGCCAAGGGCAAACCACTCACCCCTGTTGCAGCTCATTTCTTATCTATACATCGTGGCAGAACCAATGGATTGAGGGTCCTGGGCTCCAAAAGCACCAGACTAATGGACGTGGGGGTTCTTCACGCAAATGGCTATTGCAGACAGAGGCCAGATGGATTTACAGATTACATTCCATGACCCGTATGGATTAAACGAGGAACTCACTTTCACCGTTTTTTTAGGGTAAATAACATGTAGTCCTATTTCATGTATGATCAATATGCTTATACATATTTCCTTCTGTTTAATCCCCAACAGGATCCCTGTTATCATGAAACATTCTTCTTCTCGGGCCAACTATACATGACTACTGGAACTACTGGGAACCGTCTTCATCGCTCCTCTTATAAAATGTTTGGATGATCAAATCTTTCCCTGAATAACTCCCTATTGATTTTTGGACATAACAACTGTAGGAGACCATAGTTGCTCTGTTATGTATTGACCTGTAATTTATGATTTTTCCTACTTTCCTGTCTGGGATGCTGCAATCTGGGGACCTTTACGTGACCGACACATGTTGCTTGGTCATCTTTTGTGGGGACATTTATCCCCCTCGGGCTGTGTGTTTTATACAGTCCACCTCCCTGGTTTGGCTTGATAGGTTAGGGTGGTGCTTTCGGTGTACGCACCTGGATTTGGGATTGTGACCTGTGACACATGGCCTGACCGATGTAATTCTATTTCTGAATATTACTATATTTATAAATAAATACCCAGTATCTGGAT
This sequence comes from Allobates femoralis, assembly GCA_033576535.1. Classification (NCBI taxonomy): domain Eukaryota; kingdom Metazoa; phylum Chordata; class Amphibia; order Anura; family Aromobatidae; genus Allobates; species Allobates femoralis. The sequence goes on along the minus strand of JARQOC010000005.1, from coordinate 359,161,887 downwards.
TGTCACCACTGTGGTTGGACTGCGCATTGTCACTTTAATGGACCCCTTGATTATTGTGTATTTTCTTTAACACTCTATATGTAAGCCTGGAGATTTTAATGATTATATAATATTACAATAAAGATATCTTTGTACATTCCTACCATATATGGTCTGTCATTTGATGTATATGTAATGTTCATTCTTACATCTTTTTTCATATACACGGCCACTCCCAGCTGAAATGGCTTGGATTTTTTATACAATTAATTGCAGCGAATGGGGTCGAGATGGCCCTTATGGGAAATCTTCTTCCCTTGGGGCAGTCTGACCCTGATCCGCTCCTCTCATCTTTGGTGTTTATTTGAACCATCAGCTCTTAACTGAGTTATGCATCATCCATTTGTTTGATTTACTGTATGGGTCACCCATACTGATTATTTAATTAATTAATTTTTCCTCCACAGCTGACACCCCCCTTTGTGCAGGGCAACTGATGAAACAATAATGTATTATTCTGCCGAGGGACTAATGTCTATGTTTTTCCATTTATAGGTCTATGCAAATTTTTTTACTGCTGTGAGCGCCGCACCGGCTTGGCCATGGGTGATTGCTTTATTTTGCTATCTCTCGCCTGTATAATTGCCGCGAGGCCCCCCTCCTGTGATGATTTGTGGGGGGTCCTCTTTTACAATGCTAGCCAGTTTGGATTTATTTCCGATATGGTGCTGCTACCACAGCTGCCCTTTATGTGATTGCCGTGTTTTCTCTGTTAGATCGGCGCGACTGTTGTCTTTTACCTTGACAACTAGTCCGCATCATTTCCGGCGCGACTCTGCCTTGGTGACGCTACACCTACCTATGCGCCATCGCTGTGCGCGCACATATACATAACGCGCTACCATAGTAACGGCATTACGCCATTTCCGATGCGCGATCATGTGGCGTCCTCATATGGATTTATGCGCGCACATATACACAACGCGCTGCCATGGTAACGGCATCACGCCATTTCCGGTGCGCGATCATGCGGCACCCTCATATGCGTGACTGACGCCAATAACAAATCGGGATTAGATGCACCCGGCGGCGCTACAATGGTATTTCTTCTCTCCTCCCCTTCTCCATACTTTGACCAATTGACAGTCTTGGACATAGTTGATTACAGGTAACCACACCTCTTGTTTCAATAGCTGTAATTGATTATCAGGACCCATTGGGCTTTATGGCTTTATAGCCTCATGTATATAAGGCGGCTCTGACACAGGGCACATCAGACTCCCCTGAGGAAGCTGCCTAGTTGCAGCGTAACGCGTGGGGTCCCCGGTCACCCAGGTTGCAGCATCCATCTTTGGTATGATCTTTTACTTATGATGCATGTTCATATCGACCTTTCATCCATACCATGTCTAATTGGTTCCTTCATGTGCATGGAGGACCTTGTTGTATAGTTGTCTCACAGACTTCACATGGTGTGCTATCTTTGTTTAATTTTGACATTTCATCTGTTATTTTATTGGTATTGATCTGCTTGCAACTGGCATACTGGGACCTACTTTGTTTTAAGTGGTTTTAATTTCGTGTCTCATGTGTTGTTTGCCTTAGTTATTTTCTACAATAAACTCCATATTTTGATCTTGGGTGTGCAAGTTTGTTCTGCATAATCTTTTTTCTTCTCTCTCACGACCATCAAACTTAACTGAACTGGAATTGTTTTGTAAAGAGAAATGGTCAAAAATACCTTCATCCAGGATCCAGGAACTCATTAACAGCTACAGGAAGCGACTAGAGGCTGTTATTTTTGCAGAAGGTGGATCTACTAAATATTAACCCGTTTACGACTAATGACGAGTATACTAGTCATGAAAAGATGTCCGTTCCCGCATCATGATGAGTATACTCGTCATGGCTTTGAACTGTCACTGCTTCTAAACGAACAGTGACAGTTCAATTCTAAAAGCTGTCAGTGACAGCCAAGGGTTAGGGGAAGAGGTGTGGGGACCCTTGTTAACCCCCCCTGCCCAGGACCCCTCCGATCGTCAGTGTAAAACTGAAACTTCCGATCGGAGCAATTCAGACAGATTTACCCCTCCGGTCTGATTGGAGCTCTCCAATCAGATCTAGAGGGGCCGATCGGCGGGTGCCCTCCCCCTACTCAGCCCCCTCCCGCTCCAGGACACATGCGGCCCCCCCTGGATCATATTTATCTGCCGGCGGGCTGCACACCCGGCGCACCCGCCAGCCATCACCTAAGGCTCCAGCCCCCGCTGCATCCAGCCCCCCATGTCCTGTCCCGCCCCCCCTGTGTCCAGCCCTCCCTGTGTCCGGCCCCCCCCTGTGTCCGGCCTGCAACCCCCATACCCGTCCCGCCATCCACCCGCCCTCCTCCTTCTCTCCTCCAGGCTGCTTTCTTTTCTGCCGACGGGCTCATGCGCCCGCCGGTCCAGGTGCAGGGCCCCTGCTCGTACTCCCCCCCCAGCTGGTACCCCATCCAACCCCCTGCCCCCCCCCAAGCCCCGCTCACCTATTCCAGTGGGCTGCACGAGCTCGTCGGCCTCCGCTCCTCCTCTGCAGTCTCTGGTGTGGCCCCTCCTCTTCTCAGGGGCTTCTCCTCCTCATCCATCGGTGGGTAAGTATGAATGAATGAATGAATAGATGGATGGTGGATGGATGGATGGATGGGTGGGTGGATGGATGGGTGCGTGCGTGGATGGATGGGTGCGTGCATGGATGTGCGTTCTTGGATGTGCGTGCGTGGATGTGTACGTGCGTGGATGTGTTTGGATGTGCGTGTGTGGATGTCAGCATGCGTGCGTGGATGTGTGCGTGTGTGGATGTCAGCGTGCGTGGATGTCAGCGTGCGTGGATGTGCGTGCGTGGATGTGCACGCGTGGATGTGCGTACGTGGATGTGTGAGTACGTGGATGTGTGCGTGGATGTGCTTGGATGTGGATGTGTGCGTGGATGTGTGCGTGGATGTGTGTGTGGATGTGCGTGGATGTCAGCATGCATGCGTGGATGTCAGCGTGCGTGAATGTCAGCGTGCGTGGATGTGTGTGCGTAGATGTGCGTGCGTGGATGTCAGCATGCGTGGATGTGTGCGTGTGTGGATGTGTATGCTTGGATGTGCGTGCGTGGATGTGCGTGCGTGGATGTGCGCGTATGTGGATGTGTGCGTGCGTGGATGTGCGTGTGTGGATGTGCGTGCTTGGATGTGCGTGCTTGGATGTGCTTGCTTGGATGTGCGTGCGTGGTTGTGTGCGTGCGTGGATGATGGGTGCATAGGTGGATGGATGGGTGCAACAAGGGATCAAGTGTCCTCTTGTTATAGTCTCTGGGATCATAGTCATGGTGCACTGTATAACAGATCATTGTCATACAGTGCACCATAACTCTGAACCCCGAGACTGTAGGAAGAGGACACTTGATCCCTTGCTGCAGTCTCTGGATTGAGCAGAGGCGATCGAGCATCGTGGGACCTTCGTTGTGGACTACGTCGGATCTTTATAATAAAGATGGAGTCCGAATTTTGTTTGTGTTTTTTTTTCAAATAAAAAGATTTTTCTATGTGTGTATTTTCTGACTATTTACCAGAAATTCCTAATGGCGGGTCTAACATTGGCCCTATATTATGAATCTCGGGCTTAGTGCCAGCTGCCAATAAAAAGCTGGCACTAACCCCTTTATTACCCAGTTTGCCACCGGCACCAGGGCAACTGGAAGAGTCTGGGTACAGCGCCAGAAAATGGCGCTTCAATGAATGCGCCATTTTCTGGAGCGGCTGCGGGCTGCAATTCGCAGCATGGGAGGCCCAGAACGCTTGGGCCTCTCCATGCTGCGGATTCCAGTCCCCAGCTGCTTAGTTGTACCTGGCTGAACCAAAAATATGGCGGAGCCCCACGTCATTTTTTTTTTTCTAGAATTAGTTCTAGAAAAAAAAAAGGCTTTGCTGTATTTCTGGTTGCCAGCCAGGTACAACGAGGCAGCTGGGGGTTGGTGGCAATCCGTAGCTGCCAAGTTGTACCTGGCTGGACTAAAAATATGGCGGAGCCCCACGCCATTGTTTTCTAGAATTAGCCCTAGAAAAAAAATAAAAATGGGCTTCGCTGTATTTTTGGTTGCCAGCCAGGTACAATGAGGCAGCTGGGGGTTGCTGGCAGTCCGTAGCTGCCAAGTTGTACCTGGCTGGACCAAAAATTTGGCGGAGCCCCACACCATTTTTTTTCTAGAAGTAGTCCTAGAAAAAGAATAAAAATGGGCTTCGCTGTATTTAGATGCATAGTGAACATTTTGAACCCCAGGTGCTTCACAAATTGATCCGTAAAAATGAAAAAAGAAAATTTGTGTGGAAAAAACAGTACTTTATCCTTCTTACGGATCAATTTGTGAAGCACCTGGGGGTTCAAAGTGCTCACTATGCATATAGATGCATTCCTTGGGGGGTCTAGTTTCCAAAATGAGGTCACTTGTGGGGGAGCTCCAATGTTTAGGCACACATGGGTTCTCCATATGCGACATAGTGTACGCTAATAATTCCAATTGTTAGCGGACACCATGTTGGGTACGGAGAGCCCCTGTGTGCCTAAACATTGGAGCTCCCCCACAAGTGACCCCATTTTGGAAACTAGACCTCCCAGGGAACTTATCTAGATGGGTGGTGAGCATTTTGAACGCCCCAGTGCTTCACAAATTAATCTAAAAATGAAAAAAGAAACTTTTTATCGAAAAAAAAGTACTTTGTCATTTTTACGGATGAATTTGTGAAGCACCTGGGGGTTCAAAATGCTCACCACTCATCTAGATAAATTCCCTGGGGGGTCTAGTTTCCAAAATGGGGTCACTTTTGGGGCAGCTCCAATGTTTAGGCACACAGGGGCTCTCCAAACGCGACATGGTGTCGGCTAACAATTGGAGCTAATTTTTCAGTCAAGTTGTTAGCGGACACCATGTCGCGTTTGGAGAACCCCTGTGTGCCTACACATTGGCGCTCCCCCACAAGTGACCCCATTTTGGAAACTACACCCCCCATGGAACTTATCTGGATGGGTGGTGAGCATTTTGAACACCCCAGTGCTTCACAAATTAATCTGTAAAAATGAAAAAAGAAACTTTTTATGGAAAAAAAAGTACTTTTTCATTTTACGGATGAATTTGTGAAGCACATGGGGGTTCAAAATGCTCCCCACCCATCTAGATAAATTCCCTGGGGGGTCTAGTTTCCAAAATGGGGTCACTTGTGGGGGAGCTCCAATGTTTAGGCACACAGGGTCTCTCCAAATGAAACATGGTGTCCACTAACAATTTGACTGAAAAATCAGCTCAAATTGTTAGCGGACACCATGTCGCGTTTGGAGAGCCTCTGTGTGCCTACACATTGGAGCTCCCCCACAAGTGACCCCGTTTTGGAAACTAGACCCCCCAGGGAACTTATATAGATGGGTGGTGAGCATTTTGAACCCCCAGGTGCTTCACAAATTCATCCGTAAAAATGAAAAAGTACTTTTTTTCCATAAAGATTTTTTTTTTTTCATTTTTACAGATTAATTTTTGAAGCACTGGGGCGTTCAAAATGCTCACCACCCATCCAGATAAGTTCCCTGGGGGGTCTAGTTTCCAAAATGTGGTCACTTGTGGGGGAGCTCCAATGTGTAGGCACACAGGGGCTTTCCAAACGCAACATGGTGTCCACTAACAATTTGACTGAAAAATCAGCTCAAATTGTTAGCGGACACCATGTCGCGTTTGGAGAGCCCCTGTGTGACTAAACATTGGAGCTCCCCCACAAGTGACCCCATTTTACAAACTAGAGGCCCCAGGGAACTTATCTAGATGGGTGGGGAGCATTTTGAACCCCAGGTGCTTCACAAATTCATCCGTAAAAATGAAAAAGTACTTTTTTTTCCACAAAAATTTTCTTTTAGCCTACATTTTTTAATTTTCACATAGGGAACAGGATAAAATGGATCCTAAAAATTGTTGGACAATTTCTTCTGAGTACACTGATACCTCATATGTGGTCATAAACCACTGTTTGGGCACACAGCAGGGCTCAGAAGGGAAGGAGCGCCATTTGACTTTTTGAATGGAAAAATTAGCTCCAAAAGTCAAATGGCGCTCCTTCACTTTTGAGCCCTGCCGTGCGCCCAAACAGTGGTTTATGACCACATATGAGATATTGATGTACTCAGGAGAAATTGCCCAACAATTTTTAGGATCCATTTTATCCTGTTGCCCATGTGAAAATGAAAGAATTGAGGCTAAAACAACATTTTTGTTGGAAAAATTAAAATGACCATTTTTTCCCTCCACTTTGCTTTAGTTCCCGTGAAGCCCCTGAAGGGTTAATAATCAGCTTGAATGTAGTTTTGAGTAGCTTGAGGGGTGCAGTTTTCGGAATGGTGTCACTTTTGGGTGTTTTCTGTCATGTACGCCCCTCAAAGGGACTTCAAATGTGATGTGGTCACAAAAAAAATGGTTTTGTAAATTTTGCTGGAAAAATGAAAAATTGCAGATGAACTTTGAACCCTTATAATGTCCGAACGAAAAAAAAAATTTTTTCCAAAATTGTGCTGATGTAAAGTAGACATACGGGAAATGTTATTCATTAACTATTTTGTGTCACATACCTCTCTGGTTTAGCAGAATAAAAATTCATAATTTGAAAATTGCAAAATTTTCAAAGTTTTTGCCAAATTTTTGATTTTTTCACAAATAATCGCAAAAATTATCGACCTAAATTTAATACTAACATGAAGCCCAATATGTCACGAAAAAACAATCTGATAATCACTAGGATCCGTTGAAGCGTTCCAGAGATATTAGCTCATAAAGAGACACTGGTCAGAATTGCAAAAAATGGTCTGGTCAGTAAGCTGCAAAGTGACTCGGTCCTTAAGGGGTTAATGTCACTTTTCTGTTGAGGTGCCCATACTTTTGCACCTGTCAATTTTTTAAATAATGCATATTTCACATTTTTGGTTAGTACAATAAACCTCATTTCAAACCTGAAATATTACTGTGTCCATCAGTTATTACATATATCACACTGAAATAGCTGTTGCAAAAAAACAATTTTAAACAAAAAAAAGGGGTGCCCAAACTTTTTCATATGACTGTAGCTGTGTGCATTTTAGCCTATCACAGACTTAAAGATAAGATTGCATTCAGTGACCGTTATATTGCCTAGGGTCCCTCCAGGCTATAGTGTTTTTACTATCTCTCTATTCAGCCAGTGCCTAATTAGACTTATCCCAATAAAAAGTATCCATGTTTGATTACCTTATAATTCACTGAAACAGTGCACACGTCCTTTCTCCTGCTTGCCTTGCGACCCAATGCGCATATTGGCTTCTCCTTCGTCAGGCTTCTCCTTCACTGACGAAGGAGAAGCCGATATGCACATTGGGGCACTAGGCAAGCAGGAGAAAGGACGTGTGCACTGTTTCAGCGAATTATAAGGTAATCAAACATGGATACTTTTTATTGGGATAAGTCTAATTAGGCACTGGCTGAATAGAGAGTTAGTAAAACCACTATAGCCTGGAGGGACCCTAGGCAATATAACAGTCACTGAATGCAATCTTATCTTTGAGTCTGTGATAGGCTAAAATGCACACAGCTATATAATAACAGCAAGGCTGTGAGGCTGAGCAGTTTAACAGATGGCCTTTTATATGTGACACCTGCCAGAAGGGATACTAATTAACAATTACAATAGGCTATAAGTATATATATATAAAATCATGTGGTTAATTCATGATCTGTATTGTATAGTAAATAATTGAACCATATACAGTCATATGAAAAAGTTTGGGCACCCCTCTTTATCTTACTCATTTTTTTTGTTTAAAATTGTTTTCTTGCAACAGATATTTCAGTGTGATATATGTAATAATTGATGGACACAGTAATATTTCATGATTGAAATGAGGTTTATTGTACTAACCAAAAATGTGAAATATGCATTATTTCAAAAATTGACAGGTGCAAAAGTATGGGCACCTCAACAGAAAAGTGACATTAATATTTAGTAGATCCACCTTTTGCAAAAATAACAGCCTCTAGTCGCTTCTTGTAGCTGTTAATGAGTTCCTGGATCCTGGATGAAGGTATTTTTGACCATCCCTCTTTACAAAACAATTCCAGTTCAGTTAAGGCTGACGGTCGCCGAGCATGGACAGCCCGCATCAAAACATCCCACAGATGTTCAATGATATTCAGGTCTCGGGACTGGGATGGCCATTCCAGAACATTGTAATTGTTCCTCTGCATGAATGCCTGAGTAGATTTGGAGCTGTGTTTTGGATCATTGTCTTGCTGAAAGATCCCTGGTGTAACTTCAACTTTGACACTGATTCTTGAACATTATTCTCAAGAATCTACTGATACTGAGTGGAATCCATGCGACCATCAACTTTAACAAGATTCCCGGTGCCGTCATTGGCCACACAGCCCCAAAGCATGATGGACCCTCGCCCAAATTTGACAGTGGGTAGCAAGTGTTTTTCTTGGAATGCTGTGTTTTTGTGGCGCCATGCATAACGCCTTGTTGTATGACCAAACAACTCAATCTTTGCTTCATCAGTCCACAGGACCTACTTCCAAAATGAAACTGGCTTGTCCAAATATGCCTTTGCATACCTCAGGCCACTTTGTTTGTGGCGTGCATGCAGAAACGGCTTCTTTCGCATCACTCTCCCATACAGTTTCTCCTTGTGCAGTGTGCGCTGTATTGTTGACCGATGCACAGTGACACCATCTGCAGCAAGATGATGCTGCAGGTCTTTGGAGGTGGTCTGTGGATTGTTCTTGACTGTTCTCACAACTGTTCTTCTCTGCCTTTCTGACATTTTTGTTGGCCTGCCACTTCTGGCCTTTACAAGAACTGTCCCTTTGGTCTTCCATTTCCTTACTATGTTCCTCACAGTGGAAACTGACAGGTTAAATCTCTGAGACAACTTTTTGTATTCTTCCCCTGAACAACTATGTTGAACAATCTTTTTTTTCAGATCATTTGAGAGCTGTTTTGAGGAGCCCATGATGCCACTCCTCAGAGAAGATGCAACTAGGAGAACAACTTGCAAGTGGACACCTGAAATAGCTTTTCTCATGATTCGATACACCGGGCTATGAAGTACAAAACTCAATGAGGTTACCAAACCAATTTAGTGCTTCAGTAAGTCAGTAAAAAGTAGTTAGGAGTATTCAAATTATGAAAATCAGAAGAGTGCCCATACTTTTGCACCTGTCAAATTTTGAAATAATGCATATTTCACATTTTCGGTTAGTACAATAAACCTCATTTCAATCCTGAAATATTACTGTGTCCATCAGTTATTACATATATCACACTGAAATAGCTGTTGCAAAAACCCAATTTTAAACAAAAAAAAATGAGTAAGATTAAGAGGGGTGCTCAAACTTTTTCATAGGACTGTATCAACCTTTCCATTATAAAGAGAAAATTACCTGAATCAAGGCTACTAATAATAATACAGTCCATTATAGTTGGAATTTAGATCTTTAGCCTTATTGTATGCTGTAAGAATATCTATTAAACTTCTGGACTATATATGACTTTCCTTTTTTTTCATCCTGACCAGTAAGAACACTTTGCACTTTATCTGTTGAATAAAGTTTATTTTGCATTTCAAAAGTGGATTTTATGTCGCTAATTTTAGTATGTGAGTTGTAGCTCATCACTAGTAAGGATGCCCTAGTCCAAAATGCGTAAACCAATCACTACACCCTTGGGAGTGGACCTGTTTGAAAGTTTTTGAAAAATAATTTAATCTTAATGGAATAAAAGTTTTTCATTTTCCATATTAATCTGCATGAGTTTCTTGAATTTTCCACAAACTGTGATCAGCACAGATCTTCTGCATCTGCTTCCTAGCAACGCCCCCATTTGAATGAAGTCTATCGACCTGGTTTATCAGTCACGAAGGAGCTGACAAAAGGAGAGGGCTGAAAAAACCTTTGGTATATCACTAGGACAAGAAGTATGATGTGGAGGCTGAAGAGGAGGCTGAGTTGGATGAGGCAGGAAACCCTTGTTTCCCAGCCATAGGTATCACCCCTGCCAGAGACATTCAACTGAGATAATGCCATGTGGGGAGCCCTACCCCCACTCCAAGCAACTATCCAGTACGGCATAAACCACCCCATCCTGTCTTCTTTATTGAGGAGATTTGGTTTGCAGATGCCATCACCTGGTAGTGGTTGCAAGGACCTTCCGCAATTGATTTCTATGAAAAGTGTATCTGAGGCAAGGTGGTGGCATTCTTGCAGGATATGGGGTTTGGCTTCCTAATGGAAAAAAGTACTGGGCATTGATGCTATATCAACCAGTCCACCCTTCTGTGTGGTCATCTCGCCAAAAGACTGCACACCATCTTTGTCGGGGAGGAGGTCACCTGTAGGTAGGTGTGGAACAGCAAGGGGTGGTTTATGGTTAGCATATATCAGGTTGCCACTGACGCCCAATTTGAGAAGTGGCAGGAGGAGGCCAACTGGCAAAGAATGTGGCATCATGTGGAGAACAGGCCTGTCTTCATTAGCCAGCCAGCTGGATCGAAACCCACAGGGCCTGATGTTGTTCTACAAGTTCCTCCTGTCTCTCCTAGAGGGGGTTATTTATCCCCTAGTTTCTATATTAATTTCCTCATAAATGGCCATGAGTGTGCTGGAGGGTGGATGGTGGTGGAAAATGCCCCTGCAGGAGTAGCCCCTGCAACCTTCCCTAGACCATCCGGCAGAGGAGTACCATCATCAACCCTGACCTTTAGCCCAGGCAGTGCTGAAAACACTGGCACACAATTTTACCGCTAAGGAAAATAGACTTTCCTAAAAAAAAAAAAGGCATCATGTGTTCGGTTGATGACCCATCCCTTTATTGGCATTTTATCCAGAGAACAACTTTTTTAAGTTCATTTACAGTTCTTTCTTAACCTGTATTTGTCGCAACCCCAGGGATCAGGGTCCTTCTCAGCAGATGCATGCTGCCTCCTATACAGCCGCTGAAGCAGTCAATGTATGTCTCCACTGGCGAGCATGGTCTAAACACTCTTTGAATAACAGTCACACACAGATCTTGAGTTGACCGGGTACTTTACTCAGTTACCGTATAACACCTCAGTCACTGGTCACAGTTCTTAACAGTTCATTTTACACTTGTCGTGGACCGGGTCCACACAGCGGTCACTGGCTCAGGCTCTCAATGCAACTGGGATGGCTTCTCTGCATCACTCCCCTCAATGTACCTCTCGTCCGCTCTGGTTCTTTCTGTGCTCTCACGTACGGGTTCGGTCCAGCTGTAATGAGTTCTACAATGAGTCATCCCACACTGGGTTACTAGCCCTAGTACGATGGCTTTGTCCTACTCCATACTGGTTGTTGGGTCTTGGGGCATGGATTCCCCCCAATAGGTGTCTTGTGGGTAGGGGGGTAAAGCGTTCCCGCCCACATCTACAGAGTCAGCACTCTAGTTCTCTGGCCCAGCCACCAGTGACCCGGATTAGTTGGGCTCACCTGGCTCCTTCTACTTCTCTGCGGGTTCTAGCCTGGGCTTCCGGCCGGCTATTAAGAGAGCAGGCTGCCGAGCCCCGTCGTTCTCTCAGTCTGTCTCAGTCAGTACTCAGCTGAAGGGTGTCTCAACTTGGGGAGGCTTCCCTGCTCCTCCACTATCCAGGTAATCTCTTGATCAATTCACCCACCATAGTGTTCCTAGGCCCTCTTGGAGTTTTGTTCCTCCACCCCTTTCCCGGGTTCTCTCTACTTCCACCCACACTTTGCTACTCCCGCCACCCCTTGCCCGACATAAAGTGACTTGGGCTCAGGGTCGGTGTGTGTGTGTTTTTGTAAGCTGACCATCTTACCTATCCCAACTGCAGTTCACTTTGTGGCCACCTGATCTCAGGGGCGCCACAAATTATTGTTAATTGTTATATTTCCCTTTCCCACATTTTGTGCCATTTGCGCTCCCTCTACTGCTGGATTAGCGGGCAAGCATGCAGTCTTTAGCGTAAAACTCCAAGACCTTAATGGACTCTACCTTTCATGGACTTAGCACCATTGTATCAGTCTGCTGATCCATGTGGGACTTCCGTCATATGTATATTATGTATACAGTGCCTTGTGAAAGTATTTGGCCCTCTTGAACTTTTAAACCTTTTGCCACATTTCAGGCTTCAAACAAAGATATAAATTCTAAATTTTGTGAAGAATCAACAAGTGGGACACAATCGTGAAGTGGATAGAAATTTATTGGATATTTTGAACTTTTTTTAACAAATAGAAAACTGAAAAGTGGGGCGTGCAGTATTATTCGGCCACCTTGAGTTAAAACTTTGTAGTGCCACCTTTTCCTGCGATTACAGCTGCAAGTCGCTTGGGGTATGTCTCTATCCGTTTTGCACATCAAGAGACAGAAATTCTTGCCCATTTTTCCTTGCAAAACAGCTCGAGCTCAGTGAGGTTGGATGGAGAGCATTTGTGAACAGCAATTTTCAGCTCTTTCCACAGATTCTCGATTGGATTCAGGTCTGGACTTTGACTTGGCCATTCTAACACCTGGATACGCTTATTTTTGAACCATTCCATTGTAGATTTTGCTTTATGTTTGGAATCATTGTCTTGTTGGAAGATAAATCTCCGTCCCAGTCTCAGGTCTTTTGCAGACTCCAATAGGTTTTGTTCCAGAATAGTCCTGTATTTGGCTTTGTCCATCTTCCCATCAATTTTAACCATCTTTCCTGTCACTGCTGAAAAAAAGCAGGCCCAAACCATGATGTTGCCACCAACATGTTTGACATTGGGGATGGTGTTTTGAGGGTGATGGGCTGTGTTGCTTTTACGCCAAACATATTGTTTTGCATTGTGGCCAAAAAGTTAAATTTTGGTTTCATCTGACCAGAGCACCTTATTCCACATATTTGGTGTGTCTCCCATGTGGCTTGTGGCAAACTTCAAACGAGACTTTTTATGGATATCTTTGAGAAATGGGCTTTCTTCTTGCCACTCTTCCATAAAGGCCAGATTTGTGCAGTGTACGACTGATTGTTGTCCTATGGACAGACTCTCCCACCTCAGCTGTAGATCTCTGCAGTTCATCAAGAGTGATCATGGGTCTTTTGGCTGCATCTCTGATCACTTCTCCTTGTTCAAGATGAAAGTTTAAAGGGACGGCTGCTTCTTGGTAGATTTGCAATGGTCTGATACTCCTTCCATTTTAATATGATCGCTTGCACAGTGCTCCTTGACATGTTTTGGGAAATCTTTTTGTCTCCAAATCAGACTTTAAACTTGGCCACAACAGTATCTCGGACCTGCCTGGTGTGTTCTTTGGTCTTCATGATGCTCTCTGCACTTGAAACAGAACCCTGAGACTATCACAGAGGAGGTGCATTTATACGGAGACTTGATTACACACAGGTGGTTTCTATTTATCATTACCAGTCATTTGGACAACATTGGATCATTCAGAGATCCTCACTGAACTTCTGGAGTGAGTTTGCTGCACTGAAAGTACAGGGGCCGAATAAAATTGCACGCCCCATTTTTCAGTTTTTTATTTGTTAAACAAGTTTAAAACATTTAATAAATTTCGTTCCACTTCACGACTGTGTCCCACTTGTTGTTGATTCTTTACAAAAAAATTAGAATTTATATCTTTATGTTTGAAGCCTGAAATGTGGCAAAAGGTTTAAGAGTTCAAGGGGGCCAAATACTTTTACAACGCACTGTATTCATATGTGTGTTTAAGACTGTCTGTATTAGTAAAGATTTTTGTACTTCACTCTTTGTGTGCTGGACTGTTTCTTCAAACAGGTGCTTTGATATTGTCCTACAGAGACTGGTCAACAAGGCCCAGGCTATAGCCTGACCATCTGAAGTATGGAAATACAAGACACTATACATACTACTGTACATCAAGGCTGGCCAAGTGCAGTCCTCAAAGGCCAAAACAATGAATGTTTATAGGATTTACTTTGCATTGAGCTAGGTGCTGGAGTAATCACCTCTGCAGATGATGAAATTAGCACCTGTGCATTGCTAAGGAAATCCTGAAAACATGCACTGTTTTCAGACCTTGAGGATTGTAGTGGGCCACCTCTGCCCTAGAAGTCTTTATGGAAGTAGCCAGGGGGCAAAAGTAATCCTCCAGCACTTACACTACAATTGCGGCTCTCTCTAGACCATGGTTGCTTTCCTGATGAAGGAGCGGGGACACACTCTGAAACGCGTTGAATAAAGGCACCATCACCCTCTGATCCATTGTGGTCCTTTTCCAATTCCGGCTTGCGTGGATCCAAAAGCACTGTCCTTTCTGGATTTACATGTTGCTTTTTTGCCTTGCACTGTCACGGTGTAGTGAGAATGCTGATGAGGGAATGGCAGTTATGGGCATGGTGACCAGGGAAGACTAGTCTGACCCTAGTCTAGAAAATCTGAATGGCCCTGATCCCGAAGGTATCTCTGATGGTGAGAAGGTTTGTGCCTCCAGCCTCTCCCTAAAACTCCTCCACCAGCCCTGTGCTATTCCCCCCTCACCTCCCTCCACAGGACTGGGATACAGCAACTCCAAAGGAAAGGACTTCAGCAACACAAACACACAGGTCAGCACGGCTTCCAAGCATAGAGTGAAGCTCTATCAGCAGCACTACCTGGTGGAAGGAGAGGCTACTTAAAGGCTAGGGGAGGAGAGTTCAGGTGAGTCACACATTAACCCCTCAACCAGCAGTTGAACCTAATAGTGAATGCAGTTCTGGAACACAACACATGAGGCCAGGACTAGAGATGAGCCACCACCCTGGTGTTCGAATTCGACTAGATTCATCGAATTTGATGTGTGTTCGTCGAATGTTCATCGAATGTTCGTCGAACAACGTCGAACCCCATTGAAAACAATGACAGAAAACATAAACACATACAAACACATAGAAAACACCTTCTAAGGTGTCCAAAAGGTGGAAAACTACTCAAAACACACAACAAACACATGGAAAAGTGACAAGTACATATAAAAATGCGAAAAAAAAAAAGAGATGGATGAGTAAAAGGAGGAGACACAGATATAGGCATGTCATACCCCTCTAAAATCCATTTTTACTCCAGTATTTGTAAGGCATCATGCAGACAATGAGTATTTGGAGAGTTTTACTTCAGTTTTAGTAAAGCCATGTTCAGACGAGGAGAACTTGGTGAGTTTTACTTCAGTATCTGTAAGGCCATGTTCAGACAAGGAGTACTTGGTGAGTTTTACTTCACTATCTGTAAGGCCACGTTCAGACGATGAGTACTTGGTGTGTTCTACTTCAGTATCTGTAAGGCTACGTTCAGACGAGGAGAACTTGGTGAGTTTTACTTCACTATCTGTTAGGCCATGTTCAGACAAGGAGTACTTGGTGAGTTTTACTTCAGTATCTGTAAGGCCATGTTCATACGAGGAGTACTTGGTGATATTTACTTCACTATCTGTAAGGTTACGTTCAGACGAGGAGAACTTGGTGAGTTTTACTTCACTATCTGTTAGGCCATGTTCAGACAAGGAGTACTTGGTGAGTTTTACTTCAGTATCTGTAAGGCCATGTTCATACGAGGAGTACTTGGTGATATTTTTCCTCACTATCTGTAAGGCCTCATGCAGACTGTGAGTATTGTGTCACATTTAGAGGACTACAAGAAGAGTCTTCATTTTTTCAAAAAATTTGGGTACAGACACCACTTAAGTGGCATCTATTGCCCCACAGTTACAAAATTTAAATGGTTACTTTTAGGCCAAAAACCACAAGGCTTCATTCTCCCCAGGATGACACAGGAGTAGAAAAGTCCTTGCGGATCCATGCCTTGTTCATCTTTATGAACGTTAGTCTGTCCACATTCTGGGTGGACAGACGCGTGCGCTTTCTGTCAGCACACCACCAGCAGCGCTGAAGACACGTTCCGAGAGAACGCTGGCTGTGGGGCGTGACATGATCTCCAAGGCATGAGTGGCGAGCTCAGGCCATTTTGCATTTTGGAATCCCAAAATGAGCAAGGCTCCAGTTCCCCAGTCATGGCATCGATGTTAAGTTGGAGATACTCGTGTACCATCCGCTCCAGGCATTGACTATGTGTCAGACTTCTCGTGTATTCAGGCCTTGCAAATGATGGTCTGAAAAAATTGTGGAACGAGGCAAAGAAATTGGTGTTAACACCACCACCTATGGTGTTACTGGTATGGTGTGAGTTATGATGACTCGACAGTCCCATGGTTGACAAGTGAGAAATGTGAGATTCACTCTGTCTACCACTGGTGGTTTGTGGAAAAGCCGATCTCAGATTATGTATCAGCTTTTGCTGATACTCCTGCATGCGTGCGTCCCTTTGTATGGGTGGAATTATGTCAGCAAATTTGGTCTTGTACCAGGGATCGAGGAGTGTGGCAACCCAGTAGTTGGCATTGCTTCTTATTCGGACAATCCGAGGGTCATGTTGCAGGTAGTGCAGCAAGAAAGCGCTCATGTGTTTTGCGCATTCAGGAGGACCAAGTCCTTGTTGTGTTGGTGGTGGGGAGGTCAGAATCATGCTTCCTTCCTCTGCCCTCTCCCCCCAACCTCGCACAACAGAAATGTCATCAAGGTCTCCCTCATCTGCTGACTCTTCCATGCCCATTGCCAGTTCCTCCTCCATTTCTTCCTGGGCTCCTGCATCTTCCTCAGCAGTTTGGCTGCCACCATACGCCCTCGTTAATCCCTCTCCACCACCCTCCCATGCCTGCCGTCTTGTTGCTGCCAACCGTGAGGACCTTGGAGATGTTGTCATCCCTTCCGCATAGGACTCCTCGTGTACTTCCTCCACCTTCTCTTGTCCCACCACCTGACTACAAATATTGTTTAGTGTCTGCTCCAACATGTAGATGACCGGAATAGTCATGCTGATAATGGCATCGTCAGCACTAAACATCTTCGTCGTCTTCTCAAAACTGTGCAGAAGGGTGCATAGGTCCTTGATCTGAGACCACTCCTGAAGCGTGATCTGCCCCACCTCTGGATCTCGTTGACCCAGGCTATACGTCATAACGTATTGCACCAGGGCTCGGCGGTGCTGCCACAGTCGCTGCAACATGTACAGAGTAGAATTCCAGCGTGTCGGCACATCGCATTTCAGCCGGAGAACGGGCAAGCCAAAAGACTACTGGAGCAAAGCAAGTCGTTGAGCTGCGGAATGCGAACGCCTGAAGTGAGCACACAGCGATCGTGCCCTCTGCAGAAGCCCATCTAGGCCGGATAGTGTGTCAAAAATTGCTGGACAACCAGATTCAACACGTGAGCCATACAAGGCACGTGTGTGATATTGCCCTGGCGAAGGGCCGCAACCAGGTTTGCAGCATTGTCACACAAGCCCTTCCCTGGCTGCAGGTTGAGTGGAGACAACCATTGCTGAAACTCGGTCGCCAGAGCTGACCACAACTCCTCAGCTGTGTGACTTACGTTTCCAAGGCATTTGAGGGTAAAGACCGCCTGATGGCGTTGAGCCCTGCTGCCAGCATAGTTGGGAGGTGTGCAGGATTCCTTCTTTGCAGTTACAACCCGGGTGGCATTACCAGACAGGCTTTGGGCGGAGGTGGAGGACCGAGACGAGGTTGAGGAGGCAGAAGCAGTGGAGGAACTCCTACCTGCAGAGGATTGACGCACAACTCGTGGGGATGGCAAAAATTGGACAGCAGACCCTTCTCCAGCTCTCACCATAGTTACCCAGTGCCCAGTCAGCGACATGTAACGCCCCTGTCCATGCTTACTGGTCCAAGTGTCTGTGGTGAAATGCACCCTGTCACACACAGAGTTTCTCAAGGAAATGGTGATGTTGTCTGTGACATGCTGGTGTAGCGCAGGCACACCTTTCTTGGAGAAGTAGTGGCGACTGGGCATCTGGTACTGGGGCACTGCGACAGACATAAGGTCTCGAAAATCCTCTGTGTCCATCAGGCGGAAAGGCAGCATTTCTGAAGCCAAGAGCTTGCAGATGGTGAAATTCAAGCGCTTAGCTTTCTCATGACTTGGAGGAAATGGCCTTTTACTTGTCCACATCTGAGGGACGGAGGGTTGGCTGCTGTGTTGAGATGGGGTTGAGTAGGGTGTCACTGGCAAACTGCAGGTCAGGGAGGAAGGTGCAGGTGAACATGTACTGTTGCCTTCATCCAAAGGTGGTGCTCTCGATGTCTGAGAGAGCTCAACACCAGCAGCATTGTCCGCTTGAAAACCAAGTGACTACCTGCCAATCACACTGCCTGTTGCGGGTAAAGAGGTGGAAGGTCTACATCCAAAAGCATGTTTGACAGCTGTCCCCACAGTCACAGACGATGAAGAGCACACGGATACACTTGATGGGGCAGATGGTGGTAGGCCTGCCCCGGTAGCCCGCATTCTAGCACGGTGAGCTTCCCACTGCGACTTGTGCTTCATGTCCATGTGTCAGTTCATACATGAAGTACTCAAGCTACTGAGCTTTTGGCCTCTACTCAGAGATTGGTGACAAATCTTGCAGATGACATGAGTTGTGAGATCCTTGGCGATGTCAAAGAAGGCCCAGGCTAGGCAAGGCTTAGAGCCCCTGCGAGCTGCAGAGGCATCACGACTTGTGCTCAGAGGCAGAGTTGTGGCTGCGGATGCAGCTGTTGACGTGCTTCCAGTACTCCGTCTATGTCCAGGAAGACGCAACCTAACCTCATCGTCAGTAGCATCCTCCTCCACCTCCTGTGCTGACCTCATTGACTGGCTTACTGTGGGTTGACAGTAAGTGGGATCTCCAACCTCATCATCATCCTCTGTGTTCTCACACCCCTCATCCTCCTCAGAGACAACCTCTTCCTGCCTTGACCGAAAACTTAGTTTGTCAATCCAGTCCGGTATCTGAGTCTCATCAACATCATCCTCCTTGTGTCCAGCAAGAGTAGTTACTGTTAGGGAATGAGGGTCTACATGAACGTCAGAACCTTCTTCATCTGGGCCTGGATCAGACTCACAAAACTTCTGGGCATCAGGGCAGATTATTAACTCATCTGGACTCACTGCAGCTTTGGAGCTGACTTCTGATTCCCAGGCTATAGTGTCACTGAACAGCTCTGCAGACTCAACCATGTATGTTACCCCAGACTCAGTAGGACGGCTGTAGACTTGGGAGCTTGGAGGAATGAAGTGCGATTGGGCTGACACCTCAGATGACTGGAGGGTTTGTGATGTAGTAGTTGAGGTGAAGGAGAGACCAATTGATGGAGCAGTTGCGATCCATTCAAGCACCTGCTGTTTTTGTTCCTCATTTACAAGTGGTACCGATGCTCGTGTCTGTAAGAAAGGGATCATATCCGATTGGCCACGTAAAGAAGTTGACATCTTACTTTGCCTGGAAGATTGTCTTTCTTCGGCGGCCGTCACACGGTGAGATATCTTTAGCGATATTGTAAGCGATCACGTGCACGCGCAATCGCTTACAATATCGCTCACATCGCTGGTGAGATGTCACACAGACAGACTCACCAGCGATGTGGAGCAGCGATCTCGCTCGTTACTATGGTACACATCGGGTAACTAGGGGCCGCGCGCTCGCTTAGTTACCCGACGTGTACCATAGTTACCATCTCCCAGCATAGGCGCGGTCGCTGGGAGATGGATCATCGTGGTGTCTTACACCACGATGAAGCAGATCGTTGCATCGTTCATCGCTAGATCTGAGAACCGAACCTCAGATCAGCGATGTCACGATCAAGCGATTTACCATCGTAAATCGCTTGATTACATGCAACGATATCTTGCCCGATATCGCTTAAGCGATCAAAAAGGAGATCGCTTAAACGATATCGGGCAAGATATCGTTCCGTGTGACGGCCCCCTTCAGTAGATGTTAATGTAGATTTAGCATCTACCCCACGGACACAAACTTTTTTCCCTTTCCACCACGCCTACTCCCATTCCCACCAGCAGCAGGCCTTTTGCCACTCATTTTGTATGTGACAAAATTTGCAACGGTACAGTTGTTGGACAACAAAAAGCTGGATGTAAATCAAGCAGAAGTGACTGAACCAACACTGCTACGTGACCCAAAGTGAGACCTGGGCAAGGTGCAGTTAAAAATTAGAAGAAACTAACTACACAGGCGGAGTAGTTGTTTGTATTAGAAGTGGCCTACACTGCTTTTTTTTGTGGCACTGCTACTTGACCCAAAGTGAGACCTGGGCAAGGTGCAGTTAAAAATTAGAAGTAACGGTTCCAAGATGGCCGCCGATGGGAGAGGACGCAGCTAGAGGAGCTCCTGCAGGCCACTCAACATCTGAATCCATCCAAGCCTCCTGACCACTGGAATGGACCAAAGACTGCGGACCCTGTCTTATATAAAGTGGGGAAACCCGGAATAAGTCATCTGGAGACTGCTGAGACCTGAGGTGCGCTCCCTATATCACCCCTGCCTGACCGGGCCTGCACGTGCTCCCATCCTCCCTGCCTGCGGTGCGAGTTGTGCTGCTGCGAGGCTGCTGCTAACTTCAGCCCGCACTGACTGGGGCTGTGTAAGTTCCTGTCGGTGGCGGCTCTCCTCTGTTCTCTGCTCCGGACGCAGCGTGAGAGACCAAGCATCGGCGGGGAAAGGAGAAGTGGCGTACGCAGTGTGCAGCGGCGCCTCCTAAACTGCACGGTGGTGCCCCTGACCGGGAAGCCATCTGACCGGGAGTGAGATCCGAGGTATCATAGACCCCGCACATCAAGTAACCAACACCAGATCACTGGGCCTCTGGCCCTGATTGCGGAGGGGACCCTGCAGCACTATCGGTCCAGGGACTGGATCACCAGCACAGTGAGAGACGCCGGACCCCCGGACCCTGAGACACAAGGACACAGGTACTGACTGCGGATGGTGGCGGGAACCTGAGGGCGGCAGTGGTGCAGAGGAACGCGGAGCGGGTCCACTGTGACACCTCCTGGGGAGGAGGGAGAGCTGTCATCTTGGTGGGAAACTGAGGGCACCGACAGGGGAGTTGACCAAAGGTGGACGCCATTGTGCCTCTCTCTATCAGGCCCCTAATGTGCAACACACCGTCCCAAGCTGTCATAATTCTAACAGGGTCCATCTGATACACATATGCTGGGAATTCTCAGGACTCAGTTACTTCAGCTTAATATCAGCAAATACTCCTGGACTTCATTATTCTATTGAGGGCCTCTCTCCCTGTGCACATTTTTATTAACACATTGACCCCAATCCTGCAGAGGTATTCATTTTACATCATATGAAGCAGGCTCCCTGTGGTTTGGTGCACCATCTAGTGGTTGCTCAGAGACATTGTCTAACTTTGTGTTATAACAGCTCGGACCTGCCATCTGGTGGCCAACCGGATATCTCACCCGAAGTACATTTTACTGCAACAGTACGCACCCTAATGGTCCTCTAGGGTAACTACGCCTGACTAATTTCAAACTTCTAACAAGCAACAGTATGCCCTCCATAATCAGTAAAGATACTTTATTAACAAAACGACAAATCTAAAGTAATGAGGGTCATGTCCTAATGCTTGATGGTGTAGGACGCTGACCAGGATCATCCACAAATGGCTCTAATCTCGATCCCCTCTGATATCTTACAGTTCTGCTATTCCTCTTCCGGTGCCTTATCTTCAAGTGAGCAAACGGGGAAGAACAAACCGGGATCCCGTGACCCGGCCCGGAGGATTCCGGACTTCTTTGTCCCCCCCCCACACATGGCACAAGAGGTTAACATAACGCCGCAGTCCCCTAGGGCTGAGCGCGCGGCGCGGAGATCCCCCTCCTCGGCGGATCCGATCGGCGCTGATGCCGGAGGTGCGGAACCCCTCTTACCACATCTCTCCTCAAAACCTTACTGGCAGAGCTGCGTTCTTCCCTGCAGGAGGACATGCGCAATATGGTGGCCTCTCTAAGATCGGAGGTGGAGGATCTGGGGGGGCGCACGGATCATCTGGAAAGAAAGATGGCGGAGCTGGTGGCATCACATAACAGCCTCTGGGATGCTCATGAAGCCCTAGACAAGCGAGCCCTTAAAACCCAGTCCAAAACCCTGGATCTGGAAGATAGATCCAGGCGGAATAATGTTAAACTAAGAGGGGTGGATGAATCAATCTCAGCCCCGGATCTGAGAGCCTTCCTGCAGGACTTTATAATGGCTGTTCTTCCCCAAACGGATAAGAAGCTTTTGGTAATTGATAGAATCCATCGCCTTCGCAAACCACCCAATCTGGCAGCTTCCATACCCAGAGATGTGTTGGCACGTGTCCATTTCTACGAACTGAAGGAGGAATTCCTGTATACTCTCCGGGGTTCGCCTGAGTTACCAGAGAAATTTGCTTCCATCAAAGTCTTTCCGGATCTTTCACCGGGCACGCTGGCACTGCGCCGTGCCTTTGCCCCACAGACTGCCATTTTGAGAGACAAAGGTATTCAATATCGATGGGGATACTATCCCACGAGGCTTCTTATTAAGAAGAATGGTGCTTTTACAACCTGCCTTACTCCCAGTCAAGCTGCCAAAAATCTGATCCGTTGGGGTCTCGTCCCGCAGGGATCTCCTGCCGCAAAAGACTCTGGTCAGCCTGAAGCAGATACTCTCACCGCTGCCGATCACCATATTGATACTGAATGGGAGGTCACCTGAAGGGACTTTTTCATAGCCGGTCCTGGTCGGATCCTTTTTTCCTATGGAATAGGAGTTTTTTCCTTTTTTCTCTTTTTTTTTGTGCTTACTATTTTTGCTTCTGTGGACTGTAATTCCACGTATTTGCTGACTTGTCAGCCTTCATTTTTTATGGTGACTTTTTTTTGTCACCTGTAGATTCAGACCTCGTCTGAATGAACACTGTTTCTATGTTTTTTGTTTGTATGTCATGTCTCTTCATCCCTTCCCCCTTCTTCCCTCTTATTCCCCTTGAGTTGTTCCAGGCGCTCATTTGCTTTATTTCGGTGAAATTTCTGGAAGATTATTATGTTATGATATCACATGCTTTTTTCTATGAACCACCATGAGTGTTACTATATTTTCTCAAAATGTCAATGGCCTCAATTCACCATGCAAGAGAGCTATGGTCTGGCGTCAGCTCTGTAAATTACGTCATCAGATAATTTGTCTCCAAGAGACGCACTTGATAGAACAGGACAATTTTAGAATGAAATCTGATATGTATCCTCACCGTTTTTTTGCAGGCGGACATACGAAAAAAGCTGGAGTTGCAATATTCTTCAATAGAGATGTAGTATTTCAGTTGGTTCAAACAATCTCAGACCCCTCTGGTAGATATTTGATAATATTATGCATTATTAACAATGCCCCCTTTACGATAGCCTCGATTTACGGTCCCAACACTGGTTAACTTAAATTTTTGAAATCCGTCTTGCAGATCCTTGGAGATGTTCATCATGGACATAAAATAATAGCAGGTGATTTCAATGTTCCTATTTCAAAAGTACTGGATTGTTCGGTCCCCTCAACCTCAAGAGGTGAAGCCGGTCCCCTTGTCCGTCTCCATGGTCTGCATGACATTTGGCGATATCTTCATTGCAGTGAGAGAGACTACACGTATATGTCATCTAGACACGCCTCTTATAGCAGGATCGATTATATCCTGGTAGACGATGTGGCTCTCCCTCACTGTATTGCTGCGTCAATTGGCAATATTTCATGGTCAGACCATGCTCCAGTGACAGTCTCACTTAAAGATCCGTTGGCCATCTCTCCTCCCTCACGATGGCGTCTAAATACTCAATTACTAACTGACCAATCTAATGTTTCCACTTTGGATTCATACCTGAAAGAATTCTTCGGTAATAATGATCTACCAGAGACTCAGCCGGATGTGTTATGGTTCACACATAAGGCGGTTATGCGGGCCATTTACTTAAAATTGCAGCCATCCAGAAGCGTAAATACACACAAACATTAAGGGACGCTTTGTCTGAGATTACGCGTTTGGAGTCTCAGCACAAAAACGCCCCTACTGCGGCCTTGCTCTCAGATCTCAATAAGGCTCGTTTAGTGGTTCGGCAGTTAATGCTTCGCTCAACAGCCAATGCACTGCGGAAAACCAGGGCTAAGTTTTATGCCATGGGAGATCGTGCTGGTGCCTTGTTAGCCAGGCGTGTCAAGAAAGGTGAATTACAGGCGAGGATTCCCTTTATTTCAGGTCCAGACTCATCAAAAATCTATAACCCTATCCAAATTGCTAACGAATTCGCCTCTTACTATTCAGATCTTTATAATCTGCGAGATGACTCTTCGGTGCCCCAGCCCTCCCCTGATGTCATCTCTGCCTTCCTGGAAAGAGCAGCCCTTCCTAGCATTACTCCTGAACAGCTATCTTCATTAAATTCCCCAATTCTTCTCTCTGAACTTTCCCAAATCATAAAAAATTCTAAAAAATCCTCAGCCCCTGGACCAGATGGGTTCTCCTTTCCTTATTACGCCCAGTTCTTTCCTGTTCTTGGTCCATATCTGCTACGTCTTTTTAATCACTGGGCTCACTCGGGCTGTATCAGGCGCGAGGGGTTGGAAGCCTCGATAGCCACCCTTCCTAAACCCGGCAAGCCCCCAACCACACCCTCCAACTTTCGCCCCATCGCTCTGCTTAATGCAGATGTAAAAATTTATGCCAAATTGTGGGCCAACCGTCTTCTTACAGTGTTGCCCTCTCTTATTCATCCTGACCAGGTAGGATTTGTTCTGGGTAGGCAGACGAGGGATGGCACAAGACGTTTGATAAATCTGCTAGATGTGGTGGAGAGGGGGCACATCCCCAGTGCATTCCTTTGACTTGATGCTGAGAAAGCGTTTGATCGGGTGCACTGGGGGTACTTGGAGAGTACCTTACGAAAGTTTGGGTTTGGCGGCATTATTGCAAGAGCCATTATGGCCTTGTACTCCAATCCAAGTGCCTCAGTTCGGGCCTCTGGTTTCCAATCCCGAACTTTCTCCATTTCAAATGGAACGCGTCAAGGCTGCCCCCTCTCTCCACTGATTTTTGCATTGATCATGGAACCTCTTGCTGCCGTTGCTCGCCAGTCCCCAGACATTAGGGGGATACGGGTTGGTCCTACTGAATATAAGATCAGATTGTATGCAGATGATGTGGTCTTTACCTGCTCCAATCCTCAGCATTCCTTAAAAGCAATTTCGGATCTCCTACGAGATTTCTCTGCGGTTTCATATTATAGGCTCAACATATCTAAATCAACTCTCTTCCCTCTATTCCTTCCCCTGCCACTTCAAATCAATCTTCAAACTACTTATCAGTACATGTGGTCCCCCACGGGGTTCTCTTACTTGGGTATTAAATTGACACGCTTGGCTGACTTGGTACGCATTAACTGTGAGGCCCTCGTTGCGGACCTTCGGGCTGATGTTGGGAAATTTTCTGAGGCTGCGCTTTCATGGATGGCTCGCATACAGGTAGTCAAGATGATGTTATTACTGAAACTAATATACCTGTTCAGGTGCTTACCCCTCCACATCTCTTCGAGACGTATCTCGTTGTTTCAATCTATTATAGACGCATTCATATGGAGTAACAAACCACATAGAATTAAGAGGAGGTGGATGGTGCTCCCCTATTCTAGGGGTGGATTGGGTGCCCCTATGTTGGTAGCCTATTACAGAGCGGCTATATTGGAGCCCCTCAAGTTATGGTGGGATGGGATCTCTGACATCCCTTGGTTACGGATTGAGTCTCATTTTGCTCCAGGTGGCTCCCTCAGGCGTTTACTGGAGGCTTCCTTTCTGCGTTTTGACATATCTGGAAATATCTTATCTACCATGACTGCTGCTATTAAACTATGGGCGTCTGTTTGCCCGGTTGTTTTTACACACATGGTACGCTATGTCTCGCTGGACGCTCTGAGGGACACCATTGAGGGTGTTTCTGTGCTTCCCTGGAAACAAGCAGGTTTGCGGTATATTGTGGACTTGTTTGGCCCATCTGGGGTCCTCCCCTTCTCAGTTCTCCAAGCCCGTTTCTCTCTTCCGGACACAGTTTATTTCTCATATATACAATTTCACAGTCTTCTACGCAACCTACATATATTTAAGGATCCCCCAATTATTGCAGACTCCCCCGGTCACAAATTTTTTAAACCCAATACCACTATTTCACATGGAGTGTCGGTTTTGTATAACTCCTTGCTGCTCCATGGGGTACAGCATAAGCTCCCTTACATGGATTCATGGGAATCTGTTCTCTCTTTCACTGCTTCCGGAGATGATTGGGCCTTTGCACTATCTCACCCGTCAAAATTCTCCTCATGTGTGGGCCACATGGAGCAAGCTAGGAAAGTACTTTTGCAGTGGTTTATGACGCCGGAGAGATTGGCCAGGCTTCGTTTGGCTACCTCTTCCTCCTGCTGGAAGGGATGTGGTGCCACTGGAACCCTGGCACACGTTTGGTGGGAATGTCCTATAATTAATGCTTTTTGGCGTCAAGTCGAGGCAGTTCTGACGGAGCTAACTCACTTGCCTTTTACTCTAACGAGCCCAATGGCTCTTTTGGGCATCTCATTGGTGGACCTTCCCTCTCCCCTGCTACCTATTATTTCGAATGTGCTAATTGCCGCCAGACAATGTATAGCTGCCCATTGGAAGGCCCCTACTGCTCCCTCTAGATCAGAATTGATAAGTAAATTGAACCTACATTTCTGTTATGAGTCTCTTACAGCTACCTCTCTGTCAAAAAAGAATAAGATCCTCTCATGGTGGGACCCCTGGACTTCCTCTTCTTTAGCCTCTGATATCCCCCCATATCTTCTGCAATGACCTTTGATTTTCTGGATTTGTTTACCGTGGTTCAGTTCTTTTGTACTTTCTATATATATGGAATTTCACATTTTATAGCCTATGTTACCCTTGCCCCCCCCCCTACTTTCCTCCCCTTATCTTTCCCTTTGTCTTCCCCTGGTTCAATCTTTGTAATGTTTAATACTCTGCCTAGGTTAAGGCATATGTATGTATGTTATGTTTTAAACAATAAAAATTCTAATGGTTTAAAAAAAAAAAAATTAGAAGTAACTAACTACACAGGCGGTCTAGTTGTTTGTATTAGAAGTGGCCTACACTACTTCTTTTTGTGGCACTGCTACTTGACCCAAAGTGAGACCTGGGCAAGGTACAGGTAAAAATTAGTACCAACTACACAGGCGGTGTAGCTTCTTTCACAAGTGGGCTACACCACTGTGTAAGTGACACTGCTACAGTACTAGCCCAAACAAATTGCCTGGACTAGCTGCAGCCAAAAAATGCCTACTAAGGCAGGTGGTGTAGCTTTCTTCACAGCAGTGCTACACTACCTGTCCTAAAGGACTCCCAGAGCTAGATGTGGCCAGATGCTGTGAAAAACGCTTGCACAGCACTGGCACACTTCTGCCTGGCAAAAACTAATAGGGACTGCTCTAACCTAGCCCTAAAAAGGGCTGAAATTAAAACTAGTCCCTGCTTCTATGAAGTACACCTGAAAAAGGATTGCTAGACTACTAGTCCCTAGTCCCTAATCGCTACTCCTATGAAGCAGCCCTCAAAAGGGCTGATACTCCTAAAATCTGCCCCCTACCTCCAGTCCCTACTCCCTAAACCTATCTATCTACCTCACTAGCTGAATCAGAACACAATTGCTTGATTTCGCTCTATATCGCCCACAGCAGCAGCAGTGCCGTCTGACACGGAGCTACAGCAATGAGCAAATAGTGGCGATGGAGAAAATGGCTGGGTCCTATAGGGCTAGGACATGTGACTTACACAGCTAATGATGCCTGACCTTGCTTGTGTGCAAAAAATGCACTTTGCTGTGTGTATGTGTGATTGGATGACAGCCTGCACCGCCCCACTGTATCTGCAGTTTGGAGAAAAAAAAATGGAGATCGCTATCATTTCTGCAGCACTGGTACAACCTTCTCCCCCCTTCACATCCCCCCCCCCCCCCCTCCGCACATTATACCCAGAAACTGGATATTCATAGTCATTAACACGCTTAGGGTTTGGGTTAAGTTTTTGGTGATCGAAGCGTTATTGAACATAACCGCGAACTGCCGAATTTCAAGTTAATTGTTCTAATTCGACGAATGCCTCGCACACCGCCCAAAACAGCTCGAATTTGAGATTGGCGAACAATTCGAATCGAACACCGCTCATCTCTAGCCAGGACCTCCACAACTATCAACCATGCAGCTCTTAAAGGCAAACATACACAGCGGCATCCAGCAATGTCAGCGCCATCTAAGCGCGTGACATGCACATGTGGTTTAGATTTCTTTTTATGCCCCAAATTCTGCACCAAATCTGCAAGGAAAAAAAAATGTTGGCACAGCGCTTGTAAACTCTCAGACTTTGGCTTCAGGATAGTCATGCAGATTTTCATGCAGATTCTCAAAAGCTGCTTCAAAAGAAGCATCAAATGATGTGGTGTGTGTACAAGGCCATACGTGGTGGGGTTACATTCACAGAATGCATCCCCCATATGCTTTGAGAGCAGGCTCTCGTGCGTGTAACAAGCGGTTGCATCATTCCTGCACTTCAGACACGAAGGGTAAAACAGGGGCTATCCTGCATTTTTCAACTGTACTGCATTTCCTAGCAACACCAGTCCTCACATGTGCTGTCTCATGATACTGCCATGATATCGCAGCTTTCTCAAGACAGCTAGTGTTACAAGCGCTGACATCACTGACATTATCTCAGGTCACACAGTGGGATTCTCTGCTGCGTTATACCCACTGTGTAAGCTGAGACAACCTCAGGGAAGTCATCATGAGGATTTCTGAGGTTCATGAGTGGGCCCGGAAGCAGTTTGACAACGGCGCTGAAGATTGCAAAGTAATAGTGTAGGAAGCTAATGTCTATGCCAAAACAGCGGGGTTCCACTGTAAAATGATTTGAGCTGTGTTTGACAGCTTTTGGGCCCTTGATTTAGCCTCCCATTGATTTGAATGGGGTTCGGAAAATCAGTGAACATATGCCCATTTAGTGAATCAAACCAAACTCAAACTTCAAGAGTTTCACTCATCTATAGTAATAAGACACCCTTTTATAAGCAATTTGTTGAATCAATCCTGAAGTGGCAGGATTGCTTTATAATTACTGTAAAGGTACCTTTACAAGCGGCACCTTTTGTAGGAATTTCACTGGCAACTTACTGGTTGCAGTGAAATCATGGAGACATTGTTCCATTTGTACACAGCAACAAGATATTTTGGATCACTGATGTGTGTGTTCCCACACTTTAGGTGTACCATCTTACATGGACCTCCTGCAGGCCCACCAAGAGGCCCAACGGAAGCAACGTGAGGCAACCACGCAGCTGGAGTTTCTGGGTGCAATGATGCGCCATTTTTTACAACAACAGCCAAGCCCTGGTCCTGTTGGCCCCCAACAGTGACTGTAGCCCCTACAATGTGGTGTTAGGTTGGCATCCAACAATTGTTTGCGTCATGTTGACCAGTTGGGTGTTATGGCATGTTGCCAACATCTGGTGTTTTTTTGGACCACAATGTGTCCCTATTGTTGCCCTGACCAAGCCATTGTTCCGGCTAGGTTTGTGAAGGAGCTTGTTTGACCCAAGTTTGGGTGTTTTAAAAAACGTTTGGCAATTTTAACAAAGAGACACCAAGTTTGGTGTGTGGCTCGTTCTTTACAAAAAGGAAGAAAATATATTTTGCAAACCACCACCAAAAACCTTGTGTGCGTTTTCTTGTTCGTCATTTTGTCAAAATATCAAACACATTCTATTTGGAACCACATGTTCCTACCAAAAAAAAGGGAGCTATCTTTATTGTGGCTTCCCAAGCAAAAGAGGGATCTGCCCTGCAACCTAAATTATTCACAAGAAGAGTGGGGCAAGACATTCACACATACACAATGCAACATTGTGTGTAGGGCAAGCTAAGGGCAAAACATGTGTGTACACCACTGTTTACCTATGTCCAAGCTTACAAGTAAGAATGTTGGCCTATGGCTGTTTGTTACATTGTGCTTTACCTTGTCGTGGGGCCTTGACATCTCCCTAAAACCCTATTTTGAACCCAAATTTAAAGAGGAAATCAATCATCATAATCCCTAACCTTCTGGTCCTGCTTGTATGTGGAAAGTGTATGGCGTGTGTGTGCCCTTTGAACCAACAAACCTATTTAACATGGTGTCCAACATTTCAATCTAGCACATAAAATACACAGATATTTCCAAATAACACAGTTTATTACATAAATAAAAGGAATGAAACATAAGTGGTTTTGGGCACCAATAAAATAAACAAAATATATAGAACACAAAGCAAAACCCAACTAAAACAATCATAATTGCTGGTAGCGTCCCCAATGATTGGCATATTCTGCTGCAGGATCTGCAGTGGCAGACTCACCCACATCCCTTGCAGGAAGTGGGTGTGGTCGGTGCCGAGGGAAAGGTCTAAAAAGCTCCCTCAGCACCTCAGGCATTTGTCCAGGGCCAAACATAGCCATCGGCGGCGGCTGATGGGACACTGACGGCTGCTGGGGGGGCTGCGCCAAGATGGTCTCGGAGTTGAGTGTCCCATTTGCTGACGCCTCCAGGGCTAGATAAATAATCCGCTCAAGGTCCGATCGTTGTGGACGGCCCAGCTCGGCCACCCATTCACTCACAAGCAGCCCGATCCCAGTCCAAGTGACCCTCTCGAAATTCAGCAGCACCCTCTTAGCCCAGTCACCCAGCTGGGTAGGGGGTGGAGCTGGTCTTCTTCGTCTCCCCCCCTCACTGGGCCGAGGGTGCTGCACGGCGGCACCGGGATCAGGCTCCCCCCCACCCGATGTTGTGGGGGGATCTTCCAGAACGGGTGCCTCCCCCTGGCTGGGCCCAGCGCCTTGAGGGTCCTGTTGAAAAAGGGGAGAAACACAAATCAGCAACATTGACACAATCACATATCATCAATGCTATAAGAATAAGCATGCCTTTGTCCAGTTTGAACGTGCAATGTAACCAATCAAAGCCAAGGCCATTACTGTGGCCTTGACATATGGCTATGTCTCACAACAAACAGTGCTTACTCTACTCACACCGGTGATAGGTCACGCCCCACGTCGGCTCTGTTATGGACGACGATGTCGTCCCGTGTAACGGGGCCCTTAGGAACTCACAGTCAATGGCCACCAGGCTCCATTTGCCTTTTTTAACAACATGGGGACAATGCATCATGGATTACACTGATTTGGGTGCATAAAGGCGTCTGGCAACAGTGTTTTCCTTGTCTGATCTTCATGACATCAGAATTTGCTTGGGGACATAGGTGGTGGTAAGGCCAGGTACAGATAAATCAAATATACTATATGGTTTTATGGTCCTTGAACAGCATAACCAAAATGAAATCATGATGAAGTTGAGTCACCAATACATACCGTCAGTCCTGCAGTGCCAAAAGAGGAGACGCAACCATGTTGTGTTTCCATGTCTTTGTGGGCGGATGTTCGCCCCGTCGTCTTTTAAAGGACACACAGCCAATGAAATGGTTGAACAGCTGACCAATCCGTGATGCACGGCGTTGGCCTTCACCACGCACTACCATTGGACAGCGCAAATGGGTTGTCATTGGTTGATTGGCACATAAAAATGGGCCACAGCTGAACGTTGTTAAGTTTGCTGCCCAGAGCCATTGGGGTACGTACTATTGCACACAAATGTATGTGGATTTTTAGCCATATTAATTGCATTATGAAAAGATACCTTGCATGTACAATTGCCATTAGCCTTCATTATGACCCTGGTCTCCATTTGTGAAGTGTTCACATCTCCTTGTCGTTGTGAACACAAAAAATTGGGACTGTGTGTGCCTGTTTTGTAATGGCGTCACGCAGGGCTTCTCAGGTGGTGTGGCCAGCAACATTGTAGTTAAGTTGCTTGAATTCAAGAACCCAATCATGGGCTATGTGCTAATGTGGGCAAATGTTTCTACTGCGTTTGCCCACACACATTTAATTTCTGCATAGTCCTGGCCATCCATCATTGTGCTTGAAATATGTGCAAATTTTCCTTTGCAAAAAAAAAAGTTGCAACTGTAGCCTCTTGTGATGTGTAATGTCTCTGGCCGACCTTTTTATGGGGGGGGGAAGAGCTTATCCCAATACATATTTGCAAACAGCTGACCTGGGCCTCCATTTTGCCCTTGAATGTGTTTGAACATGGCCATGATGTCCAGACAGGACATGACTATAATATTGGGGGTGTCAGGAGATGGCTGTTGTATGTTTGGATACATGCCAGTGTGATTGTGTGTGACCTGCCAGTGATGTAGGCGATGGTTGTTTGGGTTGTATTTTTTTTTCCAGCCATGTTTGGGGGGCCAAGGGGGTTGATGGGTGGTGACCCAGCGAGGGCAGGAGTGTTTTGGGGGGAATTTAGCCCTCATTCTCCACACAGTGGCGGCACATTTTTGACGTAAAGGCCACGGGTAATGCATTTTTTATAATAGCTGCGGCCGCAATTGACATACAGCTGCTTCATATCAGTAATATTTTTAGACTTAAATTATCTCACTGCAAACAGGCATCTGGGCACTTGTCCCCCTGCCACCTGGGCGAATATGACCCTGATTGGTTTACATATGTGTGGAAGGTGTTTGCAAAAATGTGCAACTGTGGGGGGGGGCAGTTAATTTATTCCAAAAAACATTAGATGTTGTGTGTGATCAGACGGAAACAATGAAACTGTGCACTGTAGGCGTCTTTAGGGATGCTGTCCATGTTAAATTGTTTGAGCCATATTCATGTTAGCACAATATGTTGCTTTTTTTGACACCTTTTCCTGTTTGATTTGCAGATCTTTGCTAACACTGATTGGACATCATGCATCATTCCGCAATGGCAGTAGTGGCTTTGTCCATGGTTGAGGATGCCTTGGTGACAGATGAGAGGAATGAGAGACTACGGAGGCGCAGACAACGGCATGTGTGGTCTCAGGACTGGCTCCTGCAAAGGCCCCACCTGACTCACATGCGCCTTGCCCGTCAGCTGGAGGACGCAAATTCGCAGGACTTTAAAAATTATCTCAGGATGTCCGAGGACTCTTACAAAATGCTTTTGGACTTGGTTACCCCACATATTGCCCGTGAGGACACTGTGATGCGTCCAGCAGTACCAGCAGAGGAGCGGTTGGTTGTCACTCTGTGTTTCTTGGCTTCAGGGTGCATGCTGACTGACCTGCAGTATACTGCTGCAATCTTGCGCTAACTGCTGAGCATTGTGAGGCTATTGTGAGGTGTCTCTTGCCAACCTATATGCGGTTTCCAACAACCCCCGTGGAATGGTTGTCAGTTGCCACTGGCGTTGAGGATAGGTGGCAATTCCCAAACTGCGGGGGGGCCTTGGATGGCAAGCATGTGAGGATCACACAACCCCTCAACAGCGGGTCATACTATTATAACTACAAAGGTTATTTTAGTGTGGTCCTCATGGCCCTCGTCAATGCCAACTACGAGTTCCTCCTTGTGGATGTGGGGAGGAACGGGGTGTGTCTGATGGCGGTGTTTTGGCCCATACCTTATTTGGTCACGATCTTGTGAGCGGACGCCTTAACTTACCCACCAATGATGACACTACTGAACATCTCAACTTTGCTTTTGTGGGGGATGAGGCATTCGCACTACACGCCAACCTACTACGGCCATATTCCCAGAGGACTCTGACCCCTGAGAAATGCCTTTTCAATTACCGGCTATCCCGGGCACGTCGTGTGGTTGAAAATGCGTTTGGGATCATGGCCAATAGATTCCGCTTGTTTCATACTTCTTTAAATATGAAACAGGAATCTATCCGTATGGTAGTGATGGCGTGTTGTGTGCTGCATAACTTTCTGCGGTGTAGGGATACTCAGTCATACACGCCAGCAAGTTATGTGGATAGTGTGGACCCCACAACTGGGGAACTCAGTCCAGGTGAGTGGCGTGATAACGACCCTGGGCTAGCGCCACTCCAGCCGTTGGGCTCAGGCCGACATCAGCAGGATGCCAGAAGCAGCAAAGACAGCTACTGCTCATATTTCAATGGCCCTGGGGTGGTGCCCTGGCAGGACCACCACATCTAAGGGGGGTGTGATGGGTCCACACTGTCCCATGTGTTTCTATTATTTGTATTTGGGTTTGTCAGACACAGTATAGGATAATTTAAGACAAGGATATAGGGAAACATCATGGACTCACATGGTTAAGCAACTCGAAATATATTAGAAAACCTGAGAACAGAGTTCAATAGCTACAGGACTCAGTATAAAGTCACGAAAAATCCACCAAAATGCTAGTGCACAAATTTATTAAGATATTGGTGAATCAGTAATTTACTGAGTAAGTATAAAACCAAGGGAAGTTACAGAAAGGGTGAACAGGTCAGCAGACCCCCATTGCAAGGTTACAATTCATAACCCCTGAGCACGTGTCACAACCCCCTTGTATGGGTGAGTTCTAGGGCTCTGTGACAGGCTAGAATGTGGTTTTACTGCACTTTATTACATATTTATTGTACCATGTTTTGCCAGACTATGTCTATGTATACTGCCTATGAATTGTAACCTTGCAATGGGGGTCTGCTGACCTGTTCACCCTTTCTGTAACTTCCCTTGGTTTTATACTTACTCAGTAAATTACTGATTCACCAATATCTTAATAAATTTGTGCACTAGCATTTTGGTGGATTTTTCGTGACTTTGGCCAGGGTCACATTTCCGTTTTTGGAACAAAATCCTGATCCGGTTTTGAGCTTCCAAAAAGCTCAAAACCGGACCAGGAAACGCTCCCCATAGGATCCAATGCAAAACACCGGATGGCTTCACAAGCCATCCGGTGGCCGGATCCGGCACTGCTGCCTGCGTTTAAAATCATGCAGGCAGCAGTTTTCGCAGCGTTTGCCGGGACCGCACTGCGGTCACCGGATGGCTCAGGATGTGTAATCCTGAGCCATCCGGTAACTGCATAGGTTGCGGTTCCCGATCGGCAAAGTTAATAAAGATTTAATTTGAGTACAGAACTGACTGTTAGAGGTCTGTAGGGGGGCTTAGACCCCCCTACAGACCGGGCGGCCACTTCTATAGTGTGTTCTTCTCCAATTTTCCCTATGGCACGGGCTGATCTGAGCTCCGTGCATGTTATCAAAATATCCCCCCTCCCCCTATCACTATACAGGGGTGCATACACCCCTCTAGTACAGTACTGCTTTATTTATGTTATGAACACCAAGACTTGTCCCAATCGCAACATAAGTATATATTTACATGTTCCATAGGCAGAGTCCACTGATGTCCATGGGCGGGGCTGTGTGCAGAAGCCTCCGCCCGCTCCTTCTTGATGCCCGCCCCCTCTGGCCGTAATCCAGTGTTGTGGGGGTGGCGAGTCGTTAAAGGGGCGTGGCTAACCATGTGCCGCGGTAAGCCACGCCCCTTTAACGACTCGGCCACCCCCACAACACTGGATTACGGCCAGAGGGGGCGGGCATCAAGAAGGAGCGGGCGGAGGCTTCTGCACACAGCCCCGCCCATGAACATCAGTGGACTCTGCCTACGGAACATGTAAATATATACTTATGTTGCGATTGGGACAAGTCTTGGTGTTCATAACATAAATAAAGCAGTACTGTACTAGAGGGGTGTATGCACCCCTGTATAGTGATAGGGGGAGGGGGGATATTTTGATAACATGCACGGAGCTCAGATCAGCCCGTGCCATAGGGAAAATTGGAGAAGAACACACTATAGAAGTGGCCGCCCGGTCTGTAGGGGGGTCTAAGCCCCCCTACAGACCTCTAACAGTCAGTTCTGTACTCAAATTAAATCTTTATTAACTTTGCCGATCGGGAACCGCAACCTATGCAGTTACCGGATGGCTCAGGATTACACATCCTGAGCCATCCGGTGACCGCAGTGCGGTATTATGCACACATTTTTGAGAAAAAATGTGTGTGACCGGCATTGCATTCACCGCATCCGGATCCGGATGCGGTGAATGCAATTTAGATTTCCAATGTGACCCTACCCTTTATACTGAGTCCTGTAGCTATTGAACTCTGTTCTCAGGTTTTCTAACAGTATAGGATAATGTTTGCGCAAATTATACCCTTTTTCATTTCTGTAATATGTGTGATTCACCTTTTTTTGTGTTCTAAAGTGTGTGGCCACACTACTAATATATATTTTTCTGAACAAAAATTCGTGTGTGCAGATTTTCTTTGTAACATGAGCCGAGTATGTGACATATAGCCTTTTATGTTGGGCTGTGAGGTATCCTAACCCAATGGTCTTTGTCTGTACCTGCACTATTGTGTGAACATTACAGTACACATGTATTTGGTTGGTCACCAGACTGATTTTCCTTATGTGTATTTGTCTGTCCAGATTGAGGCATGTACACATGGCTATGTGTCAACACACATGGTCCATGTTTCGGTGTGCCATTCAGACATATGCACACATGTGCATACACATACATACATTTGCAAAAAACACACATGAGATAATGCTATGTGAGGTACATACCCATGTGCACACTTCTTGTGTGTAGGTGACCAACTTGGCCAGTAGTCCTTGCAAATTTACCAATATGGAGCAGTTAACAACTCTGCATATCAATAGCGTGCTGATGTGACACTTTCGCGATGCCGCAGGGTGTTGCGGAAGCTGCCACGCATCCCATATTTTAACTGGTTCCATTATCATAGAATGGTCAAGTGCATCCATGACGCCACCATGTTGTCTGAGATGACTGACCAATCACGACGCTCTTTCGCCGTCCAATAGGATTGTTGTGGGCACAGAAAAATTCGACATAATATACGCCTATGTCCTGAGCTCAGCAAAATCCACGCCCAGATTGGCTATGTGGTTGTGCTGTGTGACAGCCAAACTACGATCTGCAAAGTCGGCGGCCCGTCGGGCACGGCCACTTCCGGAACGCAGGTTCGTCGTTGGTCGGAGGTGAAGTTGGTACGTGTAACATCTCCCATGCGATCTTGGATTAGTGGCAAAAACGTGCGCGCTCCCGTGACGTTGTATGCAATATCGGAACGATGTTGTGACGTGTAAAGCGGCCATTAGTTTTTCCTTTTGTCATTTCTCATTATTAGGCATAACTTAATTTATGGACATCTGTGGTTTGGTGGGTTGCTACTGACATCTGGTGAGACATTTATGTCAATAGCACCTTTTAGAAATGCATTTGCTTAAAAAACTGGTGGTTTCAAAAACTTATTTCACCCGATAAATATACACACACACACACATATACACATGGTCATGGACAAAGTGTTGGCAGCCTTGAAGTTGTTCCAGAAAATTTCTCCCAGAAAATATAGCAATTACATTTCATACACATTTTTACTTCCTTGGTATATACTGGAACAACACACAAAAAAAAAACAGAACAAAGGGCAGATTGGACATAATTGCACAAAAAGCTAGCTCAGTGCCATGAGCAATGTGGTCTGACCTCTGTCCAATTTATACAGTCCTCTGAATGCACTATAAATCCTTATCCTTTATTTTTGTTCGAGGCCTGCACACTGCATTGTCTTCCCACTTCATCTCAAGCTTGAGCCAACATTAAGAACAAAAACTTATGTAGATGTTTCTGACTGATACATACAATGTATCAACTAGGGATGGGCGAATCTACTCACTAGGACTCGTTACTCGGCGAGTAGTAAGGGACTCGCAGAACTCGGTACTCTGCGAGTTTCCCAGCGATTACTCGCACAGCAACGAGTCCAATGCAAATCAATATCAATCCTAGTTTTGTCGGAGACGCTGACAAAACTAGGATTGCCTTTGACTTGCATTAGACTCGGCTATTGTGCCAGTGATAGCAGGGAAACTCGCAAAGTAACTGCTGTTACTTTGTGAGCCGAGTCCAGCTGTCTTCTCTGTGCAGGCTGCCGCAGCTCCAGGGTCCTAGAGCCCGCCTGCTCACAGAGATGATGTAGCAGAGCTGCGATTGTTCTCAGTCTGCTCATCCCTGTGCATAGACATCTATATCTATGCACAGGGGATGTAGCAGAGAGGACATCGCGTTTTGGACTACGTTGGACGGAAGAGGATTTTTTTAATTAAAGATGGAGTCCCTAATGGCTTTTTTTTTTTATTTCTAATAAAAAATTTTCTCTGTGTTGTGTTTTTTTAGCCCTTTATTGGAGATTCTTAGTGGCTGGGTAAAACGTGGCCTGACATTAAGAATCTCGGGCTTAATACCAGCTTGTATAACAAAGCTGGTATTAACCCCTTTATTACCCAGCGTGCCACCGCCACCAGGGCCGCTGGAAGAGCGGGGTTCAGCTCCAGAGGATAGCGCTTCAATGAACGTGCTATCTTCTGGGGCGGCTGCGGGCTGCAATTTGCAGCGGGGGGTGCCCAGAAAGCTTGGGCCTCCCTGCGCTGCGGATTCCAGCCCCCAGCTGCTTAGCTGTACCTGGCTAGACATAGAAATTGCGTGGAGCCCCACGCATTTTTTTTTTATTATTTCATGAAATTCATGAAATAATAAAAAAAAAGGGCTCCCCTATATTCTTGTGTCCGGCCAGGTACAAATAGGCACCTGGGGGTTGGGGGCAGCCCGTCGCTGCCTGCTGGATCCGGCTGGTTCCAGAAATACGGCGAAGCCCACGTGAAATTTTTTTCTGACAAATCCATAAAACAATGTAAATAAAAGGGACTGCATCTTTATTAACCCCTGGACCATGGGCGAGGGGTTAATAAAGATGCAGTCCCTTTTTTAGGATTGTTTTATTGATTTTTCAGAAAAAAAATTACATGGGCTTCGCCGTATTTCTGGAACCAGCAGGCAGCGACGGGCTGCCCCCAACCCCCAGGTGCCTATTTGTACCTGGCCGGACAGAATATAGGGGAGCCCTTTTTTTTTATTATTTCATGAATTTCATGAAATAATAAAAAAAAAAAATGCGTGGGGCTCCGCGCAATTTCTATGACTAGCCAGTTACAGCTAAGCAGCTGGGGGCTGGAATCCGCAGCGCAGGGATGCCCAAGCTTTCTTGGCACCCCCGCTGCAAATTGCAGCCCGCAGCCACCCCAGAAGATGGCGCGTTCATTGAAGCGCCATCCTCTGGCGCTGAACCCCGCTCTTCCAGTGGCCCTGGTGGTGGTGGCACGCTGGGTAATAAAGGGGTTAATACCAGCTTTGTTATACAAGCTGGTATTAAGCCCGAGATTCTTAATGTCAGGCCACGTTTGACCCAGCCACTAAGAATCTCGAATAAAGGGTTAAAAAAACACAACACAGAGAAAATTTTTTATTAGAAATTTAAAAAAAAAGCCATTAGGGACTCCATCTTTAATTAAAAAAATCCTATTCCGTCCGACGCAGTCCAAAACGCGATGTCCTCTCTGCTACATCCCTTTGCATAGATATAGATGTCTATGCACAGGGAATGAGCAGACTGAGAACAATCTCAGCTCTGCTACATCAGGCAGCAGGCGGGCTCTAGGACCCTGGAGCTGCGGCAGCCAGCACACCGAGCAGACAGCTGGACTCTTATCTGTGCGAGTTTCCCAGCGATTACTTGCACAGTAAACGAGTCCAATGCAAATCAATGGCAATCCTAGTTGAAGCTTCCGAGACACATCTGTGATTTGTAAATCGCACACTACTCGCTATTACTCGCGTCCCCATTCATTAACATTGGGCTCGCTAGACTCGCAACGAGTAGCGAGTCCCGGGCTCGGACTCGCTAGAGTCAAGCGATTCCGAGTAATTTAGGTTGCGCCCATCACTAGTATCAACCTATTTGTTCCTTAGTGGACCCTATAGTAGATGCTATGGCTACTTTAGTGATTTAAGCCCCATGAGGCTGTGCAAAAGATAAGAACACACGTCTGTAACATTTCCTCACAGTTGCAGAAAAATGATTTGTACTGTATGTTATTCATCTAAGCCAATACATCATATCTCTGGCAGAAGTCGCTTTCAGAAGCCACAATTTTTTTTTGCAAAACACAGACTTATGTGAGTTTTGCCCAAATCTACCAAAATGGATGGTGCATGGGTGGGATGGGAGCATGACAGGTGACACCACTGCTTGTCCAATTCATGACTATCTGTAGTGTTCATTACACCAGAAAATTTTCTTTAGTCCCAGACTGAAGTATGATTAGTGGCGAGGTGTACAAAGACTAAAAGAATCAGAAGTGTTTGCTCCATCATGCTCCCTCAACAAGCCCGGAGAAAAAATCACAGGTCTTGATGAATAGGCGAAAATGTAATTTGCTGATGCCCAAATAATAAACCATAGTATTCCTATAATATCTACATTTGATACAGTGATTTACTGAATTTCCTCTTTAGCAAGCTATTGGATGTTTCCTTTATGAAATGAGGGCTGTGAATTACAGTAAGTGCTGAGAAGACGCTATGTAAATATTTCAAAAGTGATATACCAAAAGTGTAACACTAAAATCATTTTCTATGATACTGGGAGCTTTGCAATTTTATCTTTTTCTTCTTTTGGTAGTTTTACATTTTTCTGGTGACTGAAATATCCTACTGTTGCTACTATGCTTTTATATCCTCTACTTTTACACAAAATGTATTTGAAGATGGTCAGGGAGTTTTCTTTTAAAGCCTTTGTTCTGCCTCCTATATATCCATTACTTAAACGTACATGCTTTACTTGTTCAACTGAATTTTATTTATATCACCTGCTGAAAAGTCCCTTAGGGAATATTCCACAGACAAAGTAGATTAAATGTAGATACAAAAGAAAGATCTCTTTTTGATGTTTGGCATTGAAAGTTCTTTAAAGATTAGATTTTACAACATCCTTTTCTTTTATAATTGAACATTTAAATTATTATCCAAAGAGAAGCATGAAACCATCTGGCAAATGCAAAAATAATGATCTTGCTATTTTTAAACCAGTGTTTCTAAACCATTCCCCAGTTCCAGCCAAGTAGAATGGGTTTTCCAACTATGAGAAGTTATAGCATATTGCAAATATATTTCCTAAATAGTGTGGTGCTGATCTGCAGGATGGCCACTGATCACTAGAACAATTTATTGACTGGACAACCGTGCAGAAGGAATAAGTCTGCAGTTTTTGGCACACAGAACTTGTGGTATTGCCGCAGTACTGGTAAGAAATATAAATGAAAAATGCATGCAAATACATTTTACATGACTTAGTTTTACTTTATATTTTGGCAACTTGTAATGCTAACATATACAGTATTTCACCAGGACATTGTTACATCTGTTAGATGTCATAGCCTCAAAAATGCTACCTTGGACGGATTTTGGGTGGCATGGTGGCTCAGTGGTTAGCTCTGCAGACTTTTTTGCTTCAAAACAGTGATTGCCATGTCTTTCATTATCTCCTAGAAAGGCTTTCTATGGTCTAAAAAAGTGATTGCCAAATCCTTCAGTTTCACCTAAAAAGACATTTTTGTCCTAAAAGCAGTGATTACCAAATCCTTCATTTTCTCCCAAAAAAAGCTTTTTCTTTTGGTTCACAGCACTGATTGTCAAATCCTTTAGTTCCCCTAATAAGGCATTTTTCTGCCGGAAAACAGTGATTGCCAAATTCTAAATTTTCTTCCAAAAAAAGGCTTTTTTTTGGCCTCAGTGATAGCCAAATCCTTCAGTTTCCTCTATGAAGGCTATTTTTTGTCTTAAAAGCAGTGATTACCAAATCCTTTAGTTTCCTTGAAAAAGATATTGTCAAATAGTGTCTTCAAAGACTGTGAGGTCAGCGAGACTGGGGATAGAGGAGAAAAGAGAAGGCGCAGATCTTTCTGGTGTCTTGTGCAGTTTGCATATAATCCTACAGAGGAAGCCGCCCAAAGAGAGGCTCGTGTTGAAGTGCAGGAAAAAAAATTTTTTTTTCTGGTTTGAATTGAAGCGCTACCAGAGGGATCACAGGGATGGCAAATTATTTCAAAATAATTTCTTGTTTTATTACGCGTTTTGGCTTAACATATAACAAGCCTTCATCAGATAAAATCCGTTGTTGTGCTGAGTCTCCACACAACACGAGTATAAGCAGGAAGGGAGCGTCTGGTATAGAAGGTTTCTTGTGCAGTCAGGTGGTGTGGTCCCGTGATAGGAAAGGGGCGTCATTATATGACATCACCACAGATTCCATCTGTACATTACATTTGTGCATTATACCTGGAATGAATTTTATATAATTTTATATCTCATATATATTTTTATATACATATTTTATGAATTTATGCTTTTATATTGTATTGTGATAAATGTTGTCTGCCCGCACTTGTTTTTTAATCTCTCATCACATGACCTGTTTAACATATGATTTTCATTTCCTGTTGTGTCACCATCCTAGAATGAATCCTATTGGTGTAATAGTATATTTAAGGTTGTTGTAATTTATGCTCTCTATCCACCTGATGAAGATAGCATAGGCTATTGTAACGCGTAGTGACGTATGAGAGCAGCTGTAATTGTTTTTATTAAAGTAGGTTGGTATAACGTCTGTGTCCTGCTATTGCTTAGCGCTACCCTTCATACCGCAATTCTCTTTTGCACATACAACTGAAAATTATGCATGCAGATACACTTTTCAACATTAAAATTACAATACCAAGAATGAAAGGTCGAGGATTTTTGGAAATCAAAGGGTCAATGTTAATATTACTAGCATGTTAATGTTATGAAATAGATGTAAAAATGAAATAAAATTTTCAAAATATCTTCAGTTATTCAGTATCAAGGATGAGCACCATGCGCAAAATTACAAAAACATAGAGGACCTGTAACCCCTGGTGCATGGCAAACTAAATGCACCACTGAATGCAGCATGCCTGCTGCATTCAGGGAAGGGGTCCCCCATAGTTCTAGCCCCCCTGTACCCTGAGAAATAGACTTTAGAAAGCTTACATATAGTGAGTCCAGAGGAGTCATTATGGAGTCATCACTGCCATGGGGCTTCTTCCCGCCTCTGGCTGCTCTGTGCTGCCTCTGCTGCTCTGTTCCTCTTCCTGTCTGACTGTCGCCCTGCGCTGGTGAGTAAGTGTCTGATCTCACGCAGGCACACAGCGAGGTCTTGTCAGGAGAGGGAACCAGCGGCTGGTGTGGAGGGGGCCACAGACAGATGGGAGGAGGAGGAACAGAGCAGCAGGAGGCGGCACATTGCGGCCGGAGGTGGGACAAGCCCCATGGCAGCGATGACTCCATAAGCAGGATTGCCCTCCGGACACACTATATGTAAGTTTTCTAAAGTCTATTTCTCAGGGTACAGGAGGCTAGAGACAAAGGGGACCCCTTCCCTGAATGCAGCAGGCATAGTTTGCCATGCATCAGGGGAGGGGGTGACAGGTCCTCTTTAAATGCCTTCAAATGTTCCCAATTATATTATTAATGGTTGTCTGAGGTAAGTTCTGCCATGATAAATGCATTTGTACACACAATATTGTACATTAAGATCTGCTGT
This sequence comes from Allobates femoralis, assembly GCA_033576535.1. Lineage (NCBI taxonomy): Eukaryota > Metazoa > Chordata > Amphibia > Anura > Aromobatidae > Allobates > Allobates femoralis. The sequence continues at coordinate 359,118,481 of JARQOC010000005.1, read as the reverse complement.
TGGCAGCTCCTTTTGAGATTGCCAAGCTATATTGTCCCAGGTGTGCCTGATGGGATATGAGTACAGAGACAGTTCCATCTGTTTTCCCAGCCGACCAGAAGCTCTAGGACAGTCCTTTAAAAAATTGGACACTTTTTTGCTCTGTCCGTGTAGCAGGTGGATATCTTGTTATAGTGTAATACTGCTCTTTCCTCTAAATCAGTGTTTCCCAAACTCCAGTCCTCACGGCCCCCAACAGGTTATGTTTTCAGGATTTCCTTAGTATTGCCTTGATAATGATTCCATCACATGTCCAATCCTAAGGAAATCATGAAAACGTGTCCTGTTTGGGGCCATGAGGACTGGAGTTTGGGAAATACTGCTCTAAATGAATGTTTTGCTGCTATAATAACTTAGTCTGGCCGGCAGGGGTCACCAGATAACAAGATATGAGTGATCATAACCATGGATACCTAAGCCGCAATGCCCTGCACATGAGACAGGAAGTAAAGAGAGAAAGTGACTGTTGGAGAAGGAGTACAAAATCTGCCAGAGGGACAAAAAGGTGTTGGGATCAGCATGAAACTTAACATCAATGGTGTTGTGGAAATCAACTCCTGTGAGTAAATTTGGCTGTGTCACCGGTCACAGTCAATACAGTCAGGTAGGGAAAGGTAGTTAGGGTCTAAAATGTTTCAAGGGTCATCTCATCGCAAGGACTGCAGAGGAGCTCAGCCTGTAAAGACTTCATTGAGACTGTTTGTAGGCTTCATTTGCATCTGTATCTATCATAGGACTCTTTGACCCAGGAAAAGCTTGTTTAAATCTAATGGGCCGACGTTAAAGCAAGTTCATTTCTACGGCATTGCTTATTTTTGGTAGCGTGTGTGAATATCCATTCAGGGCGTCTGCTCCGAGGGTAAGCATAAGGAAGACAACTACCAGAATCAGAGAACTATAATCGTCCATAATTGTGTTACCAAGACCCATATATACAATACATGATGCACACAGAAAGAAATGGGTTTGACTTATGGTTGACTAGAAGTGTATCTATAGCTGATTAGTCACTAACTCACAGATACAGACTCAAAATATTTAATGCAAAAAGTGAAAAAAGTTTTATTATGTCAGAGTCTAAAATGTCAATGTAAAAGTATCGGTATGACAAAGCACAGAGTACAAAATCATAAGTAGACAGGTCAAAGGAGAGAGAGAGGAGGGGCATGGCCTGCTTTAGATGGAGTAAGTACGCCAGAACCAGAGCTCCTACAGCTAAAACTAAGCAACAGGATGGTATGCCTTTTTAAAGGCTTAATTTCCTTATCCTAAGCGACATATGGGTTTCCTGAACCTCTATGGAGTATTTTGAGACCAAGCTGTCATTGCTGTGAGAAGAATTTACCTCACAATCCTGTCAGGTAATTTGCCTGAGGAGACTTCGGTGGTGTGCGGCCATTTTCTAAGCCTTTTTGATTATTTATACTTTGGCCTTATGAATCATCTTTAAAGAGGACCTGTCACCAACCACACATGGTGATCTAATTACAGCACTGAATGCAGCATGTCTGTTGCATCCAGGCAAGGGGTCCCCCAGCCCTTGAGCCCCCCGAAATAATAGACTCAGAAAACTTATATTGTGGAGCCAAATAGTAGGTGGCTTGTGGCTGGAGCCAAAGGGCAGTTTCACACCCCCTGCATGTTTAATCTGCCCACTGCCGTCTCCCTGATGCCAATCATTGTCTCCCTCGCCTGCTGCATAGTACACAGAGCTTATTGCAGTGATGGCCGCTTTGCCCCGCCCCCTGCAGTGACGTCACCGCTTATACCCGCCCTGTTCCATGGTTAACATGGTGCAGGGTGGGGAAAGGTGGTGATGTCAGAGCAGGAGGCCGGCCGCCCCGCCTCCTGCAGTGACATCACCGCTTATACCCGCCCTGCTCCATGTAACCATGGATCAGGGCGGGTATAAGCGGTGACATCACCGCAGGGGGCAGGGCAAAGTGGCCATCTCTGTGATAAGCTCTGTGTTATGCTGCAGGTGAGGGAGACAATGATTGGCATCAGGGAGACGGCAGTGGGCAAATCAAACATGCAGGGGGTCTGAAACTGTCCTTTGGCTCCAGCCACAAGCCACCTCCTATTTGGCTCCACAATGTAAGTTTTCAAAGTGTATTATCTCGGGGTACCGGGGGGCTCAAGGACTGGGGGACCCCTTGCCTGGATGCAGCAGATGTGGCGCCCTGCATCGAGTGCATCGCAGGAAGGTATTGCATCCCTGACTGAAGATGCAATATTCTCTGACTAAGTAATGACATGGTTAACATCAGAGCTCCATACCCTACATGCACATCAGAATAGAGGGCCAATAAGGTCCTAGTGGGCAGAGTGTAGAAGTAGTGTGTGAGAGGAGAAAGAAGTGGTCGGGAGGAACGTAAGAGAAGGGGCGCTACACAGTCCCATGCAGCCCCTAGACCACCTACTGGTTGGTGCCATTACCCGGTGACCCAACAACCGGACTCTGGGTGAACATCTACGGGTCAAAATACACCCGCGCCCATCTACAACCGGGTCACTGGTTCCAAAGCAACCAAGTTGTTCAGCACTGCTTAGCAAACCAGGAGTGGAGGGACCGCTCTACAGGAGTACCCCATCGCCGCCGCAAACAGAGCCGTCTTGCCAGCGGAGTACCCACCAAAAGGACCCAGACTCCCCTCACACCGGAACGTACACACTGGCAGGGAAATTTAAGTAGCCCCTTGTACCCGAACTTGGCACAATAAGGCGGCATCGGCAACTCACCTAGAACAAGTTTAGAACGGAGGAACACCGCGGAGCTCTGAAACCATACCGGTCATTGCTAAGTCCACCCAGTCCGTTGCCTGTTACCTGTATACCATGTATCACCTGCTGGTTACAGTAAAAGACCCGTTGCAGAGACTATTGGTGTCCGTGCTTCTTTCAGAACTGTTTAACTTTGCGTACTAAGAGTAACTTGTCACATCGCCATTGGACTCTGTGGCTGGTGTTCCTGCCTCGGCCGCTGGGAGGCGCTGGATTCCGTTGGCTGATGGTGCCGGTGATAGGAGGGCCTTATCCTCATATGGACCTGCTCCTTCGACGTCGGCCTCTGTCGCTGAACGCCGCCGTGTTTCTCCTTTGAGTGATGTTGGTTGCAGAGTAGCGGGCCCTACAGAGGTGTCTCGTAGGTGCAGCCTTCGTTCTTCTGTCAGAAGTGGGGTGGTTGGTGCCAGTCGTGCATTACCATCTGGCCTGGTTCTAGGGGCGGTCTGGATGAGATCATCAGGCTGTGAGTTCCAGCCTATGGGAGGTAACCGCACCCTTCAAATACATTGGAGCCTGTCTTGCAGGCCGCCAGATATAGTTTTGGTTCCCCAGTGATATAGTGTGTGTGTTTAGTTTTGTCTCTGACCTTTGCCTGGATTTTCGACTCTGTTACTGCCTGACGATTTTGTACCTTCGCTGCCCTCTCAGTTTTTCTCGGACTCCTGACTACGTTCTTCGGATCCTGATTTTTCCCTTCCTTACGACCTCCCTGCTCTGCTGCTCATATAGGTAGCTACCCCCTGGGCTCCGTTGTAATTCCAGATCCCTGTATAGGGGTTAAGGGTCTCGGGGTTTCTCGGGGTGCTGCCTTACCAGCAGCTCAGCCTCACAGCGGATGGTCGTCACATAACTAAGCTGCCTCACAACATCTAGTGCAGCTTCTGGCTCCGGGGACTCCCGCTCGTCCTGTGGGGAGCGTCCCATCTTGCTGCATTCCATCCCCCGGAGGCCCAAGCAGCGCCGGTGAAATCACTGGAATTCCCGCAGGTGGCGTCACGACAAGAATCAACGAAACCTTATCTGTTCAGCCAACTCTATTGATCTGGACCACCGAGCCACACAGCATCGGGTGCGGAACCGTGACAGGGAGTTTTGACAGCCCGAGACGTGTACACCCCGGCTACGGTGAGTCACAGACATGCTGCATTCAGTGCTGCAATTAGATCACCATGTGTGGTTGGTGACAGACCCTCTTTAACTGGCCATTGTACCTGCCTAATATACTTTATCTACAATCTCAGTCAGTGATTAATTGCATTTGGTGACATACTGAGACATACTGAGGTGTGTCAGCCATTCTATATATTACACTGTCTGGCTGCTGACATTTTGAAGTCTGTCAATCTACAGTTTCTGGATTTATCTTAGACTCTAACATCGCCACAGACTGATTGACATCGATTTCGGGTGATCTCTAGAAAAGGCCACATAGAGTTGACCATGGGCAAAAGGTGGTTCCGGGAGATATATCCCAACTCGATTGAGAGTTTGCCCTTGCGATTTATTGACGGTCATTGCAAACGCTGCCTTGATGGGAAATTGTCGTCTTCCAAATCTGAATGGTAATGCAGTCTCTGATGGACATAAATCAATACGTGGAATGAATACCACCTGTCCTGCTGCTGAGTCGGTAATAACTTTAGCCTGGATCATGTTTGGAAACAATGCAGTTACAATGAGCCGAGTACCATTGCACAGACCTTTCCTGGTATTCAGGTTGCGTAACAGCGTGACAATGGTGCCAACTTTAATTTTTAGATGATGTAGAGGCATTCCAGTAGGTGTAAGTGAATGCAAAAATTCAGGTGGGTATTGTTCTGAATCATCACAGTCCTCTGCATCAATAGAATCTTCACTCATATAGTCTGTGTACTCACCAATCAAGCAAACCATGACTTTGGAATTAACAAAATCGACGTCGTCATGCTTAGGACATAAGATAGCATGAGAAGCAGCGATATTGATACTCTCATTGTTATTGACATCAATGTTAATGTTGTCTCCAAAGATCACATGTATTAAAGACCCAGTGCACAGCATATCTGGAGGAATCTCGATGACATCATCTCCAAGATTATATTCATTGGACAGCTCACTTACCAAGTTTAAGCAACCAAGTGCTGTATTCCGGATCAATAGAGCGCATGTTGTTAATAAGCGGGAGTGGATTGAAAATGGGCCAATGTGTAGAATATTTTAAACAGCTCTCTACAATATCTTTTCTTGCGCCATGAGGAATGACAGGAAGACATTGTCGAAAGTCTCCTCCAAGTACAATTACTTTGGCTCCAAAAGGTGTCTTTTCTTTGTTGGTAACTTTTTTGGTCATAACATCTCGTAACAGTCTTTCAATGACATGCAATGCATACTTTGAGACCATTGTGCACTCATCTATATGATCAAATTGTTGTGGAAGTTGTTGTTTCCTGACAGGGCGTGGTAAGTTAAATTCAGTATATTTTTTGTCATGACTTCTCAAAATTTCTTGGATATCTGTCATCGCATATCCTTCACAATTCGCACACTCCTCCGTGTTTGAGTGATATTTATGGCAATAGTCTTGAATGAAGTGTTCTTTAAATTCAAGCCACAACTCCAGTGGATTAGCAGGAGGGCCAAAAATGAAAATGTAGGCAAACATATCACGTAGCTGTGCAGGCATGTTCAAAATGCAAGCATCAAGTAAGGTATTTCTCCACAAACTGTCATCAAATAATAAACCAAGAGCTAAGGCAGCGTCTTTGAAAGTTAGATGTGTAACTCCATGAACCGTTTTAATGCTGTCAAAACTGGTGGCACCTTTGACATGCAGCGACAACAACCGCAAATAGTAGCGTTCTTGGTCTCTGAGACTTACGGTATACATTCTTCCAATTACAGAAGCACCTCCTCGCTTTCTCTGTTGCCAAGAACCTTCTATCCAAATGTAGTGTTCTGGAATTTCACGATATAAATAAGTATGAGCAGTTGGGTCCTTCTTATTAAGCTCAAAATAGCCCATAAGAGTGGAATTGTTCTGTAGCTTGTGTCTGATGTTGGCTATGGAGTCATCCTCATGAAAATAGAGTTGTTGAGAATGAGGCAGATGTACGGCCAGGCGAATAATACTGTGCGATTGTTTGTGCATGGGATAAGCAAATATCCGCCAAGCTGCCTCAGGTGCACTAACATAACGGGAATCCATAAATTGATGTGTTTCATCATGTTGGATGCTTGTTTGGCAAATTTCCAGATTTGCTTTATCATGTCCTTTATATACATATTTAAATAAGTATTTGACACTTTGTATGGAGCCACAAACTTCCACATTGATATGACACTTATATTTGAGTAGTAAGAAAGGATTATAAGGAACTACCCACGAATTGTCAATCATGACGGAATGGTGTTCAAATGATGGTCCTGTATTTCGTCGATACGTCGGATAGGCATCCTTTGCGATGACAGTCGAATCCTGAAATTGTTTGGGGAAACCTTTGCTACACTTCCCAAGATGCATACATGGTGAATTTGGCCTCAGTTCTCCACAGGGACCATGAATCATGTGTTGCATGACAATCTTATGAAGCTGAGGGTAGGTGATAGGATCTGGTATTTCAGCCCAAACAGTATTGTCAACTTCAATCTCTGTGCGTAATTTTGAGGTGGTATCCAAAATTATCAAAATGTGAGCATGAGGTAGCCCACGTTTCTGAAACTCAATTACATGAACCATGGCGCAAACTTTTCCAAATAAGCCATTTTTAATGTCTTTTAACAGTGCTTCAAGTTTAATTCTGAAGACCCGTGCCACCAAATCTGGTCTGTGTTCCACACGTTGCCATGGTTCCAAATTGTTAGCGATCTCATTCAATTTGGGATTACATGTCATGGTGACAAATAGATCTGGGCGACCAAATTTAGTGACTATAGCCATGGCATCTTGATAACGCTGCTGCATATTTCTGGGACTGCCTTCGAAAGATGATGGTAGAATGACAGTTCTGCCAATGGGAATGCCTTTTTGAATGGATTTGTTGATGAGATGCTCTTGAAGTATGCAATAATCCTCGACTTTTAAATCTGACTGGTGTTGATAGATAAAATTCAGTCGATTGGCCTCAATTTTCACATAAGCATCAACTAAATACTGCTGTGTCAATTTTCCACCATTCAAAACGGGATTAAACTCATTGCGGACAGACAACACATAACAGTAATATTGGAGTTGTATAACCCTGCATTCACTTTTTCCTTGATGCTTCAGTCCATCATGCCACCCTTGCTCTTCGTAAGGGAAAAATAAAGGATAGAGTAACGCATCCAAGTTACTGTGAAGAATGCTGACCTGTTGTGTCTTTGGAGCCAAAGGATTTTGTGGATCGGCTTTTAAATGGATTAATATATCTCGGTTGAATGGTGGCTCCCCATTGTTATTTTCAAATACAACAGCTACTTCGTTGACAGTAGGATTGTTATAGCGTCGAGGGTCTTGACTGCGGTCTTGTTTAAGTGCCATCGTAATATTTGGCATGACAGTGCCATTTCTTTCAGCCTTTTGTTGTTCTTACTGTTCCACGTCACGGAGCATTTTATATGCAGCTACAAAAGGATTGATGTTTTCTAATTGAAGACCAATAATACTCATTAAAGTTGGATTGCATTGTAAATTTGGTTGACATTGCAAACGTTGTTCGTTGGCGGTAGCAGTATCCAACATGTAAAGTTGAGCATACGTTGGAACTTGATCATCTGCCGGATGTAGTGTGCCAGTGCGATGGTAGATTTGGCCATGTATGCGGAAACAGTAAGGGCCATGTCCACGTGGTGGAGAAATATTGGCACCCATGGAGGCGAAAGCAAAAGAGCTGTTGATGGCTCGGATGTTGTCCATGAAATTACGACTGTACTCACTTTCTCCTTTAAGTAAACGCTTGAATACCTCAGGGTATTCAGGGATAGGTATCTGGACCTTGCCCTTGTGACAGCAGAGTGTATAATTTTGATCACATGGCATCTCAGCATGAAAATGTAGTGCCTCACAATATTGACATGTATATGTCATTGGACCACAGCTGTGCTCTACAATGGAACTGTCATCATCGGTAAAACCAATAAGATGTATAAGGACAGTAGGAGGTAACAAAATATTATATTTTTTATGTAGGCCAACATATATTAGACGTTGCACTGCTTCAGGTTCCACACATTCGATGAATGAGGATGTAGATGGTATATGAAGCTGAGGATGTCTGAATGTAGAGATGGAAGCAGTGCGTGCGCGTCGTCGGTGTTGTGCCGCAACAGAATTGTGTAAGCGGAGTTGTTTGGACTTAGGAGACTCCACACTGATACGTGCTTTTAAAGCAATTTGAACTTTGTTGCTGTGAGCCTGTTTGTCATATGTTGTCTCGGCAGCACAGTGTTTTCGCTTACGTGCACACTTGGCCGGTGGTAAAGGATGTTCAGTATACGGCAATTCAACGGCTGTTGAGCTGGAAGCGGTGAGATCGGGAGAAGGTATGACGTGCTGCATTAACTTGCTCTTTCTGTGAAGCTCCTGGGCTGCCAGAGCATTATTTTTCAATCTCTGGCTTCTCTCTTCAAGAGACTCGTTGCACATGCGTTTGTAATACGCAGCCTTCCCTTTCTCCAATCGAATGCGTCTGTCTTCAGCAATCTCGGTGGTGCGCTTCTTACGCTTCGGTGTAGCAAATGCCGCTTTCTTGGCCACGTCATCATATTTCATACAGTCAGAACTTATGTTTCTGTGACGCTCCCGGGCTGCCAGAGCTTTATTTATTAATCTCAGGCTTCTCTCTTCAGGAGACTCCTTGGCAATGCGTTTGTAATATGCAGCCTTCTTTTTGTCCAATCGAATGCGTCTGTCTTCAGCACTCTCCGTGCTGCGCTTCTTAGCCTTTGGTGCAGGCACAGGCGCTTTCTTGGCCACGTCAGCAGATTTCTCAGAGCTCATGTTAGCAAATGTAATCACAATACAATGCAATGTGAAGTAGAATATGTTTGTTAAGGAAGATATGAATAGTGAGAGTATACTCATGTACAATAGCATGATTTTATTTGTTTAATTTTTGTAGGAAGAGTAAATGGAAATTTCTGTATATTTTTAAGTGGCAAAGAGTTACTTATACTGAGTGTATGTACTTGTAATTAGAAATCAATCTGTATTACAACCAATTAAAAATAGACTTTAACGTCAGATGTATGACTAAGTAGCCGATGTAGTCCAAACTGTCAGGGTACCAATATAGTGCAGGTTTAGAAGGGGTTAATATCCGACTGGCAGGACTCTATTAAAGTAGGAACTTATAATGATATCAAAAAGGTGATTGAAGGAGTTAATGTCCCACCGTCACTCCCACAACAGACTAAGCAGTGTAAATTATATCCAAAATGGTGTGCAAGGGGTTAATGTAGCACTGCCAATAGTAATAGACACTACAAAGGAAGCACTTAATGCAGAAATGGTATATAAGGGGTTAACTTGGCAGTGGCATTACAACTACACACTGTATTATAGAAATAACACCAAAAAGGGAATATAAGGGGTTAATGTACCACTGCCAGTACTAATAGACAGTAAAAAGTATGGAGTTAATGCTGAACTGGTACATAAGGGGTTAAGTTCGCAGTGGCAGTACAACTGAAGGACTTTGAGTTTCAAATTTACCGCTGTAAGTAAGGCGCTATGCTGATTGGTCGCTATGTGTGGCGCCGACCAATGAGCATAGCGCCTCACTTCGCATTGAGATACATAGCGGTCTTTAGAGCTATTCATGGGCAGGCCCTTGGTTCTATTTTGGGCACACGGCGCTCGGCTCTCGTCGGTTGTCACGGGGCGGGAGGCCCTGCAACGGCTCTCAATGGCCGCTTCGCCATATAATATAGATATAGATAGATAGATAGATAGATATAGATGTAGATAGATGTAGATAGATAGATATAGATAGATGTAGATAGATAGATAGAGATAGATAGATAGATAGATAGATAGATAGATATAGAAAGATGTAGATAGATAGATATAGAGATAGATAGATATAGATAGATAATATAGATAGGATAGATAGATAGATAGATATAGAGATAGATAGATATAGATAGATAAATAGATAAAAATTTGCAAAAAGGCTGCAGCACTCAATTTCAGGTGTTATATGCTTTAATGGCTTCAGTATCAAGCGCGTTTCGTCCTCAGACTTCTTCAGCTAGGCTGAAGGCCATTAAAGGCAATATAACACTGAAATTTGAGTGCTGCAGCCTTTTTCCAAATTTTTGTCTAGTATAGGTGCTGACACACTTCCAGGATGATTAGCACCAAGCATCTGCTAAATAGGAACGTGCTCAATATTTTTTTTTTACTAGATAATAGATAGATAGATAGATAGATAGATAGATAGAGATAGATAGATAGATAGATAAGATAGATAGATAGATAGAAGATAGATAGATAGATAGATAGATAGATAGAAGATAGATATAGAGATAGATAAATATAGATAATAGATAGATAGATAGATAAATAGATAGATAAATAGATATAGATAGTAGATAGATAGATAATAGATAGAGATAGATAGATAAATAGATATGATGATAATAGAGATAGATAGATAGATAGATATAGATAGATAGATAGATATAGAGATAGATAATATAGATACATAGATAGATAGACTAGATAGATAGATAGATAAATAGATAGAGATAGAAAGATAGATAGGGGATAGTGATAGATAGATAGAATTAGATAGAGATATGATAGATAAATAGATATAGATAGATAGATAGTATAGATAAGTATAGATAGATAGATAGATAGATAGATAGATAGATAGATAATAGATAAAGATAGATAGTATATGATAGATAAATAGAGTAGTAGATAGATTAGATATGATATAGAGTAGAATAGAACTAGATAAGAGATAGTAGATAGTGAGAAGATAGAAATAGATAGATAGATGAGAAGTAGAATAGATAGATTAATAGATAAGATAGATAGATAGATATAGATAGATAGAAATAGATAGTAGATAAAGATAGATAGATAATAGATAGATAGATGAGATAGATAGATGATAATATGATAGATAATAATATAGATGATAGAGATAGATAGATAATGATAGATAAATAGATAGATAGATAGATAGATAGATAGAGATAGATAGATAATAGATATAAGATAGATATAGATAGATAGATAGATATGATAATGATAGTATATAGATAGATATAGATAGTAGATAGATAGATGATAGATAGATAATAGAATAGATTGATAGATAGATTAATAGAGGATAATATGATAGAATAGATAGATAGATAGATAGATAAATAGATAGATAAATTTAAGAAATACTGATAGATAAATAGATAGAGTATGATAATAGAGATAAAGATTAGATAGATGATTATGTAGATAGTAAATAGATAGATAAATAGAGATGTATAGTAAATAGTAGGATAAATAATAGATAGATAGTATAGATAGATAGATATAGATGGATAGATAAATAGTAAAATAAGATAGATAGATAGATATAATAGATAGATAGATAGATAGATAATAGATATAGATAGATAGAATAGATAGATAGATAAATAGATAGATAGATAGATAGATAAATAGAGATAGATAGATAGATAGATAGATAATAGATAGATAATATATAGAGATAGATAGATAGATAGATAGATAGATATAATAATAGATAGATAATAATAGATATAGATAGATAAATAGATAAATAGATAGAGATAGATAGATAGAATAGATAGATAAGATAGATAAAGATAGGATAATAGATAGATAAATAGAGATAGATAGATAATAGATAGAATAGATAAATAGAGATAGATAGATGATAAATAGATAAGATAGATAATAGATAGATAGATAGATTAATAGATAGATAGATAAATAGATAGATAATAGATAGAGATAGATAGATAAATAGAAAGAGTAGATAGATAGATAGATAGATAGTTAGATAGTAATGATAAGATAGATAGATAGATAATAGTAGATAGATAGATAGATAGAGATAGATAGAAATAGACTAGATAGATAAATAGAGATAGATAGATAGATAGATAGATAATAGATAATAGATAGATAGATAGTTAGATAGATAGATAATAGATAGATAGATAAATAAGATAGATAGAAGATAGATAATATGAGATATAGATAGATAGATAAAATAGATAGAATAGATAGATAGATAGATATATAGATTAATAGATAGATATAGATAGATAAATAGATAGATAGTAAAATATATAGATAGATAGATAGATAATAGATAGAGATAGATAGATAATAATAGATAGATAATATAATAAATAGAATAGAAAAATAGAATAGATAGAATAGATAGATAGATAGAGATAGATAATAGATAAGATAGTGATAAATAGATATAGATATAATAGATAGATAGATAGATAGATATAGAATAGATAGATAGATATAATAGATA